>JAYMFT010277130.1:0-10542 GCA_038088735.1 Panulirus argus | reverse complement strand
TATATATATATGAATGTGACATCTTTGACATTTAAGCTAGGCATTACGTCACTCACGACATAGCTGGGACATGTCATCCATGACACTCATGCTGGGCGTGTGACATCCCTCATGACACTAGTGATGGATGTCATCCATGACGCTCATGCTGGGTGCGTGACATCCCTCATGACACTAGTGATGGATGTCATCCATGACACTCATGCTGGGTGTCTGACATCACTTATGACACGAAAGCCAAGATCTTATTATCCCTATTTTGTTGAAGTAATTGATATGTCATTATAATCAAATGTCTCTTGGGATGAAATGTCCATAAATGAGTATCCTGTATCAATATTTACATGATCTATACATTTACGTTTACACTGGTGTATCACTGGATATACACCCATGTATCATCTACACATACAAGTATTCGATGATATTTTACGCTTGAACAATAACATACACAACATTCATTTCACGGATGGAATTTCCTATTCTAGAAGTCAAAACTGAGAGTGTAAATGATTTTTCTTTTTATTTTACCTTCTAGGTTTCCGGGTGTTTTCTGTACCCTCAAAAATATTGCAAAACTAACGAGACGACGTTAATGTTCGGACAGAAAATAACAAAAGGCTGGAGCACTTTAATCCAATTCGCTCTCTCTCTCTCTCTCTCTCTCTCTCTCTCTCTCTCTCTATCCTTCATTGGATTTTGTAATTAAATTGCTTTCGTATTCAGGCGTACTGACCCGTTACAGGAAGTTCTCTGTATTTCAGGAGCCTCGGCCATCACCTGCCGCAATCCAGGGCGGCAGAGGACAGGGATGGAGAGACAGAGAGGAGGACAAGTAGGAGAGAAGAGAGATAGTGAGGTGGTCCAGGAGGAGGAGAACAGAGATAACTAAAGGAAGATGAGATGGGAAGATAACAAGTACAAAGGCAGAAATGAAGCCAAAGATAGCGAGGGTGAAAGCGGAGATGAGGAATTAAGATAACAGGAAGAAAGGGTGAAGAAAAGATAGATAGCGAGACGACAGCTGGCAAAAGAGAGACAGCGATAGGGAACAGGAGGACAAGGGAAGAACTAAGAACTGGATTAGTAGGAAGACAGCGAGAGGCCATAGGATAACCGGTAGAAGAAAAAGAAATATAGTAACATAAGGAGGGAGGAAGAGAAAGTGAGGGATAGGTTGAGGAAATGAGAGAGAGCGAAAATATAAGGAATAAGGGACAAGGGAAGGACAGGTAGACGATACAGAAGACCAGACGGTGGACAGCAGCAGGACAGATAGCATGAGAGAAAACGGATATACATTGGGTAAAAAAAATGGATAAATATTGGGAGGAAAACGGAGGACAGGCTTCTGTGATATGAGTAACGTATTCACACACACACACACACACACACACACACACACACACACACACACACACATAATTGTAAAACTTTCTCCCCCAAGCGCACAAATATGTATTTACAGATAGGTAATTACATACGCGTTCACTGCCATGTGAAATAAGTTTCGTTATCTGATATAATTCCAGAAGTTGAGTATTTACTGAGAAAGTTCGTAATATATATGACGCCGGAATATTAGACTTCCGTTAGTAAAAAAAAAAAAAAGACACGTAACTACTCAGTTGCCAGCATTATAATACAAAACACATAAGACTTAAATATTGAAGATAAAATTATATCAAATAAGCTTATCAGAAGCTTGTTCAATAAACCATTTGGCAGAATTACCATACACACCGACAGAATATTACGTCCAGCTCAGTGGTGCTAACTGTTGTTCCTGCTCATTGGATATCATATTTGATCACCAAGGCAGCGTGTACAAGAGTAATTCCATTTCAGAAGAGGAGCTGTTTTCACAGCATAAAAGAAAGGTTATGGTTTAATTCGGACGTTCGGCAGTGCAGGCCGAGCGGATGCTGCCAGTGGCTGGAGAAATGTTGTACTGAATTTTCTCTTGCTAACAACTGCACGTTACTGAAGACTTACTTGTAGAGATTAGTGCGCGCACGAACACTCGTGGACACGCAGACAGACACACAGACACCGACACCAACAAACACTCAGGACAAGTCACACCTCACATTCTCCCTTTTCCAACTGTACTGCCAGGTAGGTAAGTGATTAAACGCTGATGTGTTACTGAGAGCCACTTTTTCATATGAGAGATGTTACACGCTCTGTTAAGCTTCCAGGCATCCTATGAAGATTAGAGAGAGAGAGAGAGAGAGAGAGTTGAGATTCAAATTCACCCATGTGTCCCTACATGACTTAACATATTAACCTGTCAATCAATTTATCACATCTAAGATGCCCATGACTTATACAAACGTTTTCATCCTAAGTCCCTGAGATTAAACAGAATTCAACACGATTTCTTTCAAGAATGTACGTAGATTGTGTTTAACTGGGGAGTATTTCCCTTCTTTGTATGATGACCATAAGTCTAATGCTTGAAAAAAGCATTATTATGTTGGCCTACTTCGAAATAATAATAACATCTATGTTGGCTCATACGCGTTTCTAGCCGTTTTCCCATTCGACCACCATAAAGACTATTACAACCCTTACATGGAGCACTGTACACACTTTGGATATATTGCACTAGATGCACTTTAAATCTATTGTTATGTGAAAGCTTTCTGGACAAAAGTATTCTGAGAAATGGAGAAATATAAAATTTTTTAAGTCTATTTGTTTTCCTGTGATGTGTCCAATTTTGAAATCATGTCTTGGTTGTCATCAAACTTGCTTAAAAGCTTCACAGGAGCTAATTAACGATATCTCTTATAATTATCATTTCATAATAAAAACCACGGGTCTACGATCTTATCATATTTCATAATGAAATGAACAGAGATAAATTAGAATTAAAGTGATCATTTTGTATACAAATGAATATAAGATAATCTATATATAGGAGAATTTTACGGTATATTTTGATATCTCACATACCGTAGCTTCTAATAATCTCAACATTAAAAAAGGGAGAAGTTTTTTGTCATTCTTTTCCTTCGTTACGAACTTCAAAGACAGGTTAACTAGTCTTGCAAAGAACACACCAATATCTGAATGGACTGATTAAAAAAAAAAAAGTCAACATCTCTGAACAATACAGCAATTTCTGGTACTTTATTACTTAACAATTTGGTTTCAAGAGATTGCATGTACTACACGTTTGCCATAAAAGTGGCTGCCCACAGCAAGGCCCGACCTCTGAAAATCTATCACTTTAACGGAGGTGATGAATTATGAACACACAGCTTACCCGATTTAACAATATTCTACTCAGAAATTCCCTCAATACTTAAATAAACAACCCTTGGGAAAATATTCATCACGTCAGCAATGAGGACATGAGAGAAGAGACTTAACAGCAAAATTCACTAGTTTATATTCATAGTCAATTTTCTGGGATCTGCGTTTGCTGACCAGATCTACGCAGTTGAGGATGAATGAGTCAGAGATTGTGCCAACATGGATTGAATACGAGTTTTACTAGCCATCTTGATAATCCACTTGTTATTAATCCTATCAAGCTTGGATTCCTGGCTATATATATATGTGTGTGTGTGTGTGTGTGTGTGTATTTGAGTGTGAGTTACAGTGTTATAATCATGTTCATATATTAGGTACTGCGATTTGGAAATAATCAGGAGAAAGGTTTTCACATGAGGTGACAGAGCAGGCCTGACGAGCGAGGTTATTCACATGCCCTTGTACCTCCCAGCCCCAGGCAATCCCAGCAGGTGCCTCTCAGTCCTAGCCTCGCTTACGCATCCCAGTCCCAGCTGAACCCAGCAGATGCCTCTCTGCTCCAGCCTTCGTTATGGAAATGTATACCAACAACAGCATTACACGACTTGAGAACGTCTTTATGGACTTTGGACAAGAAACTAAATTAGCTCATGAGAAAGAGACGTCGGAGACTCACCAAACCAGGAAGTTTTGTTTAAGTTTTCTTCCCAGGAGAAGAGAGAGCACTTAACCGTGGGAAAGTTGGGGCTAAGGATAGTAACAAATGAATGGAACTGAAGGACAGTAATGATGAAAACGTATTTAGTCGATGGAGGTGTAAATATGAACTATCTGCAGCCCAGGCAAGCAGAAAAGAAGACGAACTTTGAAATATTTTTCGTTTTAATTAAGAACTTTAAAAGTCGCCTTTCTTGGCCATGTTCCTCGAAAAAAAAAACAGAAAAACATGAATAAACATGGATCACGATGGATAATTACTCATCACATTAAATTCCTTATGTATTTGGTAAGCAGATTTTGAGAGATTCCTTTTAAACCCTACCTTTTATCGTTAAGATCAATTAAAGTACCTTTCTATTTAGGGACTAAAGATAAAAACCTGATACTTCTTTGTCCCATTTGTCTACACTACACAGTTCCAAACATAGTATGCTTCTGTGACGTAGTTTCACAACAAATCCCACCATGTTTGTAAGTCAAGTGCTTGAATTTTGTTTCACGGATAATGGCCGCTTCTGACTCTCATCTGACATACACTGTCAGTACTCTCGCCACTTCTGACATTCACCTGACACTTATTGTCAGCACTACGACTCCTGACATTCGCCTAAAACAGAGTGTCACTTCTTGACATCCATGCGACAAACACACACAGACACACTGAGATCACTACCACCACTTTCGGCAAGGACTTGATACACACACACACACACAACGACTACACCATCGCCATCACTGACACCCACAAAGCTTCAGTCAACTAACCCGAGAGATTTAGACTAGACGATGGCAAAGTGTTAATACTAAGTGGTGTCACAAAGCAGAATGGTGAGCTGGGAACACAAGCTGGTGTAACAAGGGAGGACGGTGACGGTGGCAAGCTAATAACATGAATAAGAAGAGGAAAAGTGTTACAACAAAGCACAGACAGCACCTGAGTTACAACGTCACAACATGCAACAAGTGGTTAGCTGAAACATGTTACGGTGCCATCACGCAACAGTAACCTAAATCTCCAGAGGGGGAAAAGGGGCTACTGGGACCTGTGACGCCATCAACACATAACAATCATCTGTCTCTCTCCACTCAGGAGTAAGGCTCCTGTTATGACAAACGACCCACCTTGGATGTCAGAACCCAAGAAACTACTTTTTCCAATCTCTCCCTTTCTCTCCATAACCACATATCTTCCCCATTCTTCGCAATTGCCTCTTTAGTCACCCTAGAGAACTACATTTCACCCCTGATCGTGAGTCTCTGTACTGGTTACGGTCACGGGACGAGGCAACGTTGGCTCTGAACACTAGCCAAGAGCCAGGCACCGAATGGTCTGCTGAACCTTTGATTTCGTGCTCATACGCAATACAGAAAATTATTGGTGTGTATGATTCCCAGCATAACGTCTCGAGAGACTAAACTCATGAGCATTTGGTTAATACAAGGAAGCAAATGTGGACCAAAAACTTGACTCATGCATGTAAAGAAGTAAAACTGAAACTGACATGGTTTAACATAATCGTTCATTATGTAAACCCAGCAAAATAACTATCTTTACATGTTTGTGTCAGACAATATAACACAACGGACGAAGGATTCTGACAAATGCTCTTGGGTTTTGCCTCACACTGGTAGCCCTGCTTACCTTCTATATATTTCTCAATGTTAATTAAACTGAGTATACGATGTAGATTACTCTATTTCTAAATGAATCTCATTTATATTTCATTTTGAGAGCAATTACAATACAAGAGGAATCTTGGTGTTCATTTGAAATCCGTCGAACCCATTTGTGAAGATACTTTTTTGCTGGGTGTACATATGAGTCACCTCTCATAGGGTTTCACACTCACCTCGGCCCAGAGCGAAGTTGTACAAGCTGGTGCTCACCGAGTCTCCTCCTGGAGGCGGGAGCCACACGTCCTGAAAGTATAAATTTTCTGCATTAGAACAATTGCCTCACTTATGAGAGGAAGAATATTACTAGGGGAAGAAAGAATATTACTCATTTATCCTATGGGTACCGTAAAAAGCTATTATAACAATGAGGGGCGGGAATGGACGCATTTGACATTCTCCCTTCCTGTATTTTCACTCTTAATACAAGCAGGAACGAAAGAAGAGGGCAAGAGAGGATTTCTCCTCTAAGACTCATTCGCCTGTCTCTGACGCTACATCGGCTGAGCGGGAAAGGCAAAAGAGGTACTTTAACACACACACACACACACGATTGTAAGTACCATTTACTAATGCGTTCTGTGTTACAATCATGGCACATGAGGTTCTCGGTCCTGCCTAGTTGTTTACATCGTCTGTATTGTCGCCTCGTCTCCGTCCCTTTACCAGGATTAAGCCTTAATAATGACAGAGTCTAGGGACATGCACGATTGTTAACCAGACGTAACATGAAATTACGGGAATGGAAGCGCAGTTAGGCACAGTTGCCCTGATCTTGATGGCCTAACTTACACAGATGGATGGAGATTCAATTAATTTTGGTGTATGTAATAAAATAAAATAAAGTGAAATAAAATAAAACAAAATACAACACATTCCCAGCTTAGAACTCTCTCTCTCTCTCTCTCTCTCTCTCTCTCTCTCTCTCTCTCTCTCTCTCTCTCTCGCGTTCCCCTCCCCTCGGTCTGCCCTACGGTAAAACATATTGAAGCACGAAATTTAACGTGAATTACTGTCACTTTTACCACACCAGCAGGATGGGATGCTTCCTGAACAGAACACACTGAAGGAGGCAGCTATTGACGTTATATTTCGTGTGTGTGTGTGTGTGTGTGTGTGTGTGTTTGTGTGTGTGTGTGTGTGTATGCGCGCGCGCGCTTATACCAACTAATCAATTATTTTTGAGGCATCTGAAATTGCATTACATGTGGTATTCATCATGCCAGTGACGATAGGCGGTCCAAAAGTTGTATTTAGGATAATTAGTCTTGTTAACGACTCTTGAGGTAATTAGCCCAGGTAATCACACGTGTTAATTATCAGCTACCTCTAAATCCTTTGGGGTAACGTGTTCGTTTAGGCTTGAGGTATTAGCTCTGTTCATCATGCATGTTAAAGACAAGATCCAGAGTTTGTGTTTAGATTAATAAAGCTTGCTAATGATCGTTAAGCTCATTAGTTTAGGTGATTAATCGTACAGATTATCATCTTCGCTAAGTATCCTCATCGTCACCACGCCCTCAAACTCACTTCATCCTTATCTTCACCACGTCATATCCTCACAATGTTCTTATCTTTATTAGACCCATATGGGTCAGGTCAAAGGTCATATGCAATACACCCTCATCTTCACAACACCCTTTATTTTCACTACATACCCATGTGTGTTACCACCTGTGCTAAAACTATTCTCTCTCTCTCTCTCTATCTCTCTAGGGAGGCCAAGCTTGGTTCCCGCTATAAAAAAAAAAAAAAAGCTTAAAGCAGGGCCGTGACGGCTCCTAACTAACTAACGAAAAACCAGCACTGAGGAGCCTTTTGTGTATTTCAGTCCTTAAATTGGAAGAAGGATTTTCCTTGAAGGAGTCGATCCCATTTCGCGCGCTGGTCTTCAGGGAATCTGACCGTTCAGGAGTTCCCTCTGATTATATGACTTCTCTTTATCTGATCAGTCAGCTGTGCCACGTACATACCGGTGCGTTCTAACACAATTCTAAAAGTTTCTACACTTGGAATTAAAAGTATCAATAAGTAAGGTTAACGAGAGATTATGTTTGGGAAGAGCTAGCAAATATCATTGATATATATAATGACAAATGTAATCTTGTCTAAATATCAAAGATATTGGTATATTCCCACACGTATATCGAATTAATTATAAAGTCTGATCTGTTACCGTAATGAACAAAGACCTAAATTTTTACATATCACTGACCCTGTGCCATTATCTACAAACGAAGCCAACTCACTGGCAAATGCCGATTGAATTTTCATAGAATCCCCTGCTATCAATTAGGTCAAAAGCCCAATTGTTGTTCCCTTGTAGCTTGCCTGAGTATCACTTTTAGTGTCGATTCTGTTGATGAGGATATTACCAACTCGCGCAACAGAGTTTTATAAAAAAAAAAATACATTTACACGTTCGCCCCATCGTACAATCACTTGAAATATTCAACCGATATGATTCCAGCAAAACTCGAACAGGATTCTCTATCAACAATAATCCTAAGGGGACCATGATTCACAAGAGCCCCCAGGTGGAACCACACGGTCTCTAAACTTGCGAAGAATTTGGATCTATTCTCCGTCTTCCTCCGCTTCATCTAAGGTCCATGTCCCTCTCTATCATCTTCCCATTATCCATCGTCCGTGTTCTCTCTCCTATCATCTACCCAATGAACTACATCCAGGCCTTTAAAATGACTCTGATCACCCTTTATGAAACACTATTCGAATGTATTCGTGAAGGTATTACAGTCCTTCTAAAAACCTTGGGGAAAAAAGTCACAAACACTGCTGCATCTTCTTAACAAGCATCATCATCATTTATGACTGCCAGTTATTACCATCTATCTCTCTTTACTCATTTCATTACCTTGAGGACTTAAAAAATGAAGTGCCGTCAGTTTGGTCTGAGATGCTTGAATCTTGACGGCTTTCCTCTCTCTCTCTCTCTCTCTCTCCTCACACTATAATTCCAACCCAAGACGCTCTCCTCCGGGGAATGTCTGAACCCTGACCACCTCTCCCTCTCCTCGGTACTGTCTGTGAGCGCAGTTTCGCCATTGTTCGAAGCCCTGAGACGCCCGGTCTCCCTATTAATCTGCACTCCGGACTGTTTTCTCGCTTTTGCTCGTGCCCAGACGCTCCTCCTCTCGGCCTTTGTTTCAACCCAGACGCTATTCATCCTATTGTATCATGTGGCACCAACTAATTTACTCACATAAAATAAAAAAGGAAACATCATCAGGATCTTTTTGAAAGCATTCTTCTTCGAGCCTCGAGCTTTGGAACTCCTCTCGGCATTCTACCCTCGCTATTCGCATCTAACCAGAGGCTCCTGAAATACAGAACCATTTACATATCTACTGTCCTTTCAACTCTCGTAAGTTTAGAGGTAAATTCTCCTTCGTCCTTTGCAAGGATCGTATGATATCAACATATTACTGGGAGTATGATTACACACACACACACACTATGTAGCGTCTGAGCTTATTACTATGTAATTAGGCTTACATTTGGGAAATAGCAGCTATAAGGGAAAGCGCGGCGAGGTAACGAATGGGAAGCAGCGACGCGCTGGATAAACATGGGGACGAGAGATAAAGATAAGATTAATGAAGGTAATCAAGGTGGAAAGTCTCAGGTGCAGCTGATAGGAAACGCTGAATACTTCTTGAGGCAGCATCGTGTGTGTGTGTGTGTGTGTGTGTGTGTGTGTGTGTACAGTACGGGGAGGTAACTCTACACTCGTACATCAGCCTGTACTTATATACATCTAAAGATGGAGTCACGTTGTACAGCAGCTGTGGTGCAGACTACAAATGGAAAACAGAATTCCTGTCTGTATGCCTAAGGTGAGCGAGTATACATAAACACAATCTTTGTTTATACACCTACACAGAACACGGGCGGAGGCGAAAAACTGCGTAGGAAAACAGCTTGCTGTCTCCATGGGCTTTACATATTATATACAGGAGGGACCAGGTACGCACACACACACACACAGCAGCACACACACACACACACACACACACACACAACACAGATTTCCGAAGTTTTGCCAGTGAGTGCGTGTGAGACATAAAACTTCTATTTATGGATCATACCCTCCATAAAAGAATATACTAAGCTAGATTTCCCAGGACGAACGTAAAATAGGTTAAAGTAGAAGGTCCTGTGAGTCTGGCTCGTCTACAGGGAGGCCTGTACAGGAGGGTACCCATCTACAGGTATCTACGACGAGAATCTGATATTAAGGCAGGGCTGACGCGTAGCGCTCCCCGCAAGTAAATCTAGAAATACGGATGAGGAGTCTAATGAGTTGTCTGTTCTCGAGTGAGATGATGAGATTGTGTGCGTGTGTTCGTGGAATGAATGCCAGCAACCTGGGAAGTGGAACGTGACAGCCACCGAAGTACTTGACTTCCTGCACAGCCGTCACTTACCTAACCCCCCCCCCCCCCTGCCCTCCCTCCCAGTACCCAGGACGGCAATCATTCCCGCATTAAAACCTTCCCTGGGAAAGCCATCCAGGTAAACACGGGCATCACACGCCATCTAAGCCTACACACACTCACCCAATAACTCCCGCCCGGGGAAATCTAGCGTAGTATCCTCCTTCATGGGGGCGATAAACCATAAGCAGTACCTTCACTTCACAGGGGCACTCGCTGCTCAACCTGGGGAATCTGGGTGGGGTGGGTGTGGGTGTGTGTGTGTGTGTGTGTGTGTGTGTGTAATATACACTATATATTCGCTAACATATCAGCTATACAGAGAAGAATTTGGTTTTACATTCGTTTAGTTTCAATGAGAGAGAGAGAGAGAGAGAGAGAGAGAGAGAGAGAGAGAGAGAGAGAGAGAGAGAGAGAGAGAGAGAGA
>JAYMFT010277119.1:0-10542 GCA_038088735.1 Panulirus argus | reverse complement strand
TAATAACCTTGCTCTTATTCACATTTACTCTCAACTTTCTCCTTTTGCACACTTTTCCAAACTCAGTCACCAACTTCAGCGGTTTCTCACTCAAATCAGCCACCAGTGCTGTATCATTGGCAAACAACAATTGACTCGCTTCCTAGGCCCTCTCATCCCCAACACACTGTTATACTCGCCCCTCACTCCAGAACTCTTGCATTTACCTCCCTAACCAAACCAGCATAAACAAATTAAACAACCATGGGGACATAACACACCCCTGCCACAGACCAACCTTCACTGGGAACCAATCACTCTCCTCTTTTCATACTCATACAAATGCCTTACACCCTTGATAAAAACTTCTCACTGCTTCTAGCAAAGATATAATTGTTTAAATTTCAAAGCGTGATTACAAAGAGCCCTCCTAGACCGAACACAAGATGAGCAATGAGAACGTATTCAAATTTGCCACAAAGGCAAGTGTGTTTGACAGACACTTAAGTAAAAATTTTGATTAGTTATAGTACCATATGAGTCTCCCTCGACCACTTTCATTTCATTTCAATTTCTTCCCAGCCCTTGCAACAATCTCAGCACCCTTTTAAAACTAAATTTTACTACAAGGGTAGGGGTCTTTTATTGCGTATTACTCTGAATAAGGTATAACATTATTAGATGAACTAGAAAATCAATATAATGTTTCAGAGTTTTACTTACTTTTCTACCAAAGAAGATCATCTCTGCAGCTTTCCCCGGTCCCATTATTAGAGGAAAGGTGTAAGTAGAGCAACCCTCCGGACAGAGGCCTAATTTCACAAATGGTGTTTGGAAGGTTGCCTGATTGGGAACAATGGAATCATTGCTTGTATTATCTTGCTTTACTAATTTTTTTTTACAGAAGGTGCATTCATATGAAAATAACATTTTAGTAAAGCAAAAAAATGGCATAGTAGTTAAGAAATGTAGTCCAAATAAAGTAGTCTTCAAAAACAGAAATATTAAGGAAAATATTATTATTATCAATAACCATGGAAAGGTTTGTGAGGCCTCATTGTTGATGGGGATCTGTGGTTTTGGTGCATTTGCACTTGACAGCTAGAGAATGGATGTGCATAAATGTGGCCATTATTTGTCTGTTTCTGGTGTTACCTTGCCAACACAAATGGCAAAAAAAGGGCATGTTTGCAATTTCCTGTGTCAGCAAGGTCATTGAGGGAGGTAGCACCAGGAAAAGACAAAGAAATGTCATCATTCACTCACATCTACTCCCTAGCTGTCATGTATAATGCACCAAAACCAAAGCTCCCAGCCATAACCAGACCCACAGACCTTCTTGTTTTTACTTTACTACATGCCCTGGTTCAGCTCATTGATAGCACACTATCCCCTGTAAACCACATCACTCCATTTCACTCTTTCCATTGCACAGATTATACTTTCCTGCAAGTTCAGGCCCTAAGCCTTCAAAGCATCTTTCACTTCATCCTTCCATATCCTCCTTGGTTTCCCCTTTTTCCTTGTTCCCTCCACTTCTGACATGTATACCCTCTTAGTTATCCCTTCCTTACTTGTCCTATCAATATATCCAAACCATTTCAGCACACCCTCTTAAGCTCATTCATATATACCCCTCTTATTACCATACCTTTCTCTCACCCTGTCATTTCTTATTCGATCAACCCTCCTTACACCACATACTGTTCTCAAACATTTCATGTCCAACACATTCACCCTATCCTTTACATTTCTGTTTAAGGCCCACACCTGATATTCATATTCCACCACTGGGACTACTCTACCATCAAAAATACTCTTTATTGCCCTTAAAGACTGGGGCCACTCTTTTTCCACACGTGTGATTCCTCAATGCACCTATGACCTTTGCCTCCTCACCCACCCTATGGCTCATTTTAGCTTACATGGTTACATTTGCTGCTATATCCACTACCAGGTATCTAAAACACTCCCTTCTTCCAAGTTCTTTCCATACAAACTAACACTCAAATAATCTACCTCTTTTCTCTACTAAACCTAATAGCTTTGCTTTTATTCACATTTACAATCAACATGATCGTTTCATGCACTCTCCCAAACTCAGACACCAGCTCCTGCAGTGTCTCACTCAAATCTGCCAAAAGTACTGTATCACCAGTAAACAATAAAAAGCAACCTCCCAGGCCCAGCAGACAGCACACCTGCTGCTCTCTCCAAGACTTTCCATTCACCTCCCTTATATCCCATCCATAAACAGCTTAAATAACCATGGTGACATCACACAGCCCTGTCCCAGACCCAGCTTCTCCTAGAAACACTCATTCTCCTCTCTAACCACTCATACACATGCCTTATCGATCTATCAACCTAACTATATCTCTGATGCCCATTCTCTCCAGGAACTCCTAACAAGGGGGTGGCCACAATAAACGAGTTTTCACTTATCCCTAACATTACATGCCTCCCTCACACACACCATCCCATATATTCTTCCACCAATTCTCTCCCTCTAGTACCATTCAACTCTATTTCCCCATGTCACAGGTAGTCTTCCTCTCACATCAAACCCTTTAATTGCACAACCTTACACTCTCCTTATAAACTCTGTCTTGCATTCTTTCCACAAGCCCAAACCACCTGAAATGGTTATATTCCACCCACAGTATTACTCCAAATTCATTCCTTTTGCATTCTCTGCCATACTAAATCTCTCATACGCCTCCTCATTACTTTCTTCATTCTATTTAGTCATACCACATGCTCCTCTCAAATAACTCATTTCCTCAGCCTGGATTCTTGATATCTGTGACTCATTATATGTCAATGTTTCTACTGCATAGGTCTGGGGCAGGAGGATTATGCTGCCCTTTAATCCTTTCTT
This sequence comes from Panulirus argus, assembly GCA_038088735.1. Lineage (NCBI taxonomy): Eukaryota > Metazoa > Arthropoda > Malacostraca > Decapoda > Palinuridae > Panulirus > Panulirus argus. The sequence continues at coordinate 7,682 of JAYMFT010277119.1, read as the reverse complement.
CACTTCCATACTTACCCCTCTATCCTTCATTATTCTATTAAGGGACCCAATGATTCTTCTACCCTATGCTGCTCTCATTTAGCCCTCCTTCCACATCACCAAACTTAACCAAATACTTAAATTCTTTCATCTCTTTCAGTCTTACTCCCTCCATATCTATAACACAATTTAGTACACTTTCTTTTCTCACTCCATAGAGCTTTGCAAAATGTATGCTTTCACTCAGTTTCCTTTCAAACACCATTACTTTACTTTTACTTGCATTATCCTTCAACTGCCTATGCTTACACACATCAAACACACTTTTAACTTTCTGCAACTCTTCTTCACTCGCAATAAAAAAGATAGTATCATCCACAAATAGGCATGTCACTAGCCACCACACCCCACCACCAAACTCTACACCTCTTTTCCCTGGTTTTGCGTGCATCTCCCTTATCTCTCTATCCACACATATATGTAAAAATGCCATGGTGACATCACACAGCCCTGTCTCACTCCCACATGTATATCAAAACTTTTGCTCTACTCTCCATCCACTAACACATGCATTTGTTCTCTATAGAAGGCTTTCATAACATCCAACAACTGTCCCCCTAATCCACATATCCTTAACACATCCCATAAAGCATTCTACTCAACTCTATTATACGAGTTCTCCAGATCCATAAAAACTGCATACAGGTTGTTACCTTTAACCATATACTTTTCCAGTCATCCTCACTGCATAAATCCAATCCACACATCCCCTATCCTCACTGCATAAATCCAATCCACACATCCTCTATCTTTCCTAAAACCCCTTTACTCCTAACTTATTCAGCATTCAGTCACTTCCATCACTCTCTCAATCAAAAATCTTACATAAACCTTTCCTAGTATACTTATTCCCCTATAATTGCTACATATATCCTTAGTTCACATTTATTGCAATTCATATTTGTTGTCTGTTATCCTTCTAACCTGTTATAGGCATCTATTGCCACATACCCTTGTTTAAATTTGTTTCTGTCTGCTCTGCACATTACATATTTTTCCAAGCTTGCCTTTTTTTTTTCAATTTTTCATTAAACCAAGTTTCTGGTATGTTAATTAGGACTGCATTGTTATCCTTCACATATTCACTGATGTAATTAACTTTGATTCTAGAGCTCTCACTTGCGAGACGTAGTATGTTTAAATACATTATCTTCTAAGGATTTGTTTCTGTTTCTTTATTAGTCTCCAGCTGATTTTTAGGTCATCATGTCTTGCCTTTTATCTCTTATTTTCTCATGTGTAGTTACATTATTTCCGAGTTTTCTCCACTCAAACTTACACCCCAACTAACCTGTCCCTCTACCTGGCTAAACCTAATAACCTTGCTTTTATTCACATTTACTCTGAAGTTTCTCCTTTCACACATATGGGGGTTAGTGAGAAGGTGAAAGTTAAGGAATGGGTGACACTACTGCAGAAGCAAGAGTTGTGCAAATGTGTGAAAGCATAAGCAAATGAGCTCTAGACTGATATGGGTAAAAATGAAAGTGGGTTACAAAAGATGGGCAATCATTAGTGTTTATGCATCTGGCCACGAGAAAAAAGATGATAACTGAATGTTGGGAGCAGCTGAGTGAGTGTGTCAACAATATTGATGCATGAGACTGGGTATTAATAACAAAGAGATTTAAATGTGAAAGTTGAGGGTATAACTGGGGGACATGGGATACTCAGAAAAATGAATGGAAATGATGAACAACTTGTGGAGATGTGTGCTTTAAAAGGATAGGAAATACCTGATTTTAAAAGAAGGGCAAACACAAGTATTTGGGGGTGAGTATTAAAGATGGTAAGTGGGCATTATTGCATTACAAACTAACTGATTGATGTGGAAAAGTGAGACTCTTGGATGCAAGTGCACTGAGAGAGGCACCCAGTGGGATGTCTGGTCACTAACTGATGGATGCAAGGGCGAAGATTTGAAGCAATTCACGGAAAAGAAGAAATATCATGGGAGAGAAAATGGTGGTGTAAGTGAGTGAGCTTGAAAAAGAGACATGTCATGGTGTATGTGAGGGAGCTTGAAAAAGAAATGTGTAAAGATACACCAAGAAAGATTGAATGTAGAATGGCAAAATGTGAGTAAATGAATCTAGGGGAGTGCGTAAGAAAAAGGAAATATTTTGGGAAGCAGAGCTGACATGTGTGACAGAAATGTGCATCATGTGGAAGGTAGGCAGGTGAGAAAGGGTAGTGAATACTGGCAAGATGAAGTAAAGTTGCTATTGAATGAGAAAAGAGAGACGTATGTGCAGTATAAACAGAAGGAGTGTAAGTGATTGAGCCATGTACAAGAGAAAGCAGCTGGAGGTCTCAAAAGAAAGGTGCAGGGCTAAAAAAAAAAAAAAAAAAAAAAAAAAAAAAAAAAAAAAAGAGAGAGAGAGAGAGAGAGAGAGAGAGAGAGAGAGAGAGAGAGAGAGACAAATGAAAGCTGAAGTGAAAAAGTATCTGCAAACTTCAGGGAATATCAGATGCTTTGGAAGGAGGTTAATAGTGTACGAAAAACAAGAGAACAAATGGGAACAAAACTGAAGTGGGCAAAAGGGGAAGTGGTAAAAGGCAGTGATAAGGTAAAAAGGAGATGGAGTGAGTACTCTGTCAGGGTGGCAGATGTAGGGTGTTTAGGTCAAGAAGGTGTGCAAAGCAAAAGTCACGGCAAGTGGTTTGGTGAGGAGAGAAGAGCTGGTGGAAGCCTCGTATACAATTAAATGTGGCAAAGTACCTGGAGTAGCTAGTATTACAGTTGCACTCCTTAAGAAAAGTGGTGACTGTGTTTTTGACTGATTATTGAGGATTTTCAATGTATGGATGGATCAAGATAAAAATGAAGGTAAAGGAGACAAAAGTGAGTTTTTGAATTACAGAAGTACTAGATCATTAAGTACACCTGGTAAGCTGTATGGATGAACAGTGGTTGAGAGGGTGGCGGCATGCACAGGGCATTAGACTAGGGAGGAGCAATGTGGATCCAGGAATGGTAGAGGATGCGTGGATCAGGTGTCTGCTTTGAAGAATGTGTGAGAAATATTTATGTGGCATTTATGGATCTAGAGAAAGCATATCATTAGGCTGATAGAGATCCTTTGTGGAAGGTGTGGTAGGAAAGCTATTAGAAGTGAGGGATATTTATCAATAGAGTATGGCATGTGTAAGAGGGTTGGAGGAAGGTTAGTGGTTCCAGGTGAAGGTGGTTCTGTGGTAGGTTTTGTGATGTCACCATGCCTGTTTAATTTGTTTATGGATAGGGTGGTGAGGCAGGTAAATGCAAGAGTCTTGGGGAGAGGGGCAGGTTTGCAGACTATATGGGATCAGGAAGCCTGGAAATTTAGTCAGTTGTTGTTTGCTGATGATAGGGAACTAGTGGCAGATTCGGGTGAGAAAATACAGATGTGGGTGTCTGAGTTTGGGAGTGTGTGTGAAAGGAGGAAGTTGAAAGTAAATATAAAAAACAAAATCATTAGGTTTAGCATTATAGAGAGACATGTTAGGGTGTGACTTTGAATACAGAAATCTTAGAGAAAGTGGGATGTTTTAGATACATACTCGGGGATAGACATGAAGGTGAAATAAATCCTGGGAGTGGAGGCAAGTCACAGAGTGGGTGAGGGGGCACAGGTTTTGGATGCATTGAGGAATGTGTGGAAAAAGAGGTCCCTATCTGGGAGGGTGAAAATGGGTAAGTATGAAGGTCCAACAATGTTGCATTGATGAATATAGTTGAGACAGCTGAAGAAGTTGTGCTAAATAGTTTGAATATATGGGGAAAATTAATGGGGAGAGGTTGGTAAGACGATAGGTAGTGGTTGGTAGGCAGCCAACGACCAGGGAAGTATATTACAGTACTACCCATGTGGGTATCAGGAGGGTTAGTGACATCTGCTTAGTGAGCCAGCACTTTAGTGGTTGTCAAGTTGCACTCCTCTGACCTAGGTACCTGTCTTTTCTTTCTGCCTCACTGACATGTGGACTACTGGCATTCTGTCCACAAAGATACAATCTCTTCTTGTCATATTCAACACTTGACAACACTTAACTCAGTCAGCTCATTCTTCTAACCTCTAGATTTTCCTGTGATGAGCACTAAGTGCTAGCCCTGCCTTTTGGCAAAATGGTAGAAGCAGTAGATAGAAGTTGTAGTAGGAACATTTGGGCAGGATTACTATGTAGAAACATAAGGTAGGAGCATTAGATACAAGCAGTCATAAGGAACATTAGATAGGAGCCTTTGCAAACACTGCGCTAGACTTCCCCTCTGCCAGCGGCCTGTTAAGGGTGAGGCACTAAGGGCTGAGAAGCGGCACTGGAGTTCTTTAGTTATGGAGATTCTGTTGCCGTGACCACCCCTTTAAGGGAGTTCCAATTGGAACAGATGTTAGAGATATAGATAGACAGATAGATGTGAGTTGGAAGTGGAGGGGACAAGAAGGGGATCAAACTGAAGATATAGGGATGCTGCAAAAAAGATTTGGAATACTTAGGGCCTGAACGTAAAGGAGGGTGAAAGTTTAGCATAGGATAGCAATGTGGTATACAGGAGGGTGACATGTTATTAGTGGATTGAAATAAGGCATATGAAGCAGCCAAGAGAAACCACTGAAAAGTCTGTGGCATCTGGTTATGGATAAGGGGATGTGGTGTTGGTGCAACATAAGTGACAGCTAGATAATGGACATAACTGAATAAGGCCCTTTCTTCATCTCTTCCTGGTGCTACCTCATTAACGCAGGAAACTATGACCATGTAGGAAAGAAAAATGACATGTTATATAATACATACAGACAGATAGTATAATACAACTGAATAACCTTAGCATGGAAAGTGGAACTGTAGTAACTGGTCTGAGCTAAGTCACCAAAGCAAACCATGCCTCACCTCACAGTAAATTCACTCAGTGCATCAATATCTATCTATCCATCTATCTATCTATATCCCTAATGCCTGTTCCCTTCTAGAACTCCCTTAAGGGGATGGCCACGGCAATAGAGTCTCCATAACTAGTAAACTCCAGTGCAGCTTCTTAGCCTTTATTTAGTGCCTCACCTTTAACAGGCTACTGTCAGAGGGTAAGTCTAGTACTGTATGTAGACGTTCCTACCACAGAGTGCTAGTATCCCACATGTGGGTGAGGCAGACAAAAAAGACAGCTACCTGGGTCACAGGAGAGCAACTTGAAAACCAATGAAGTACAGGCTCACTAAGAAGCTGTCACTAGCCTTCCCGATACCTAGACAGGTAGCACTGGTAATATACCTCCCTGGTCGCTGGCTGCCTTCCAACTACTACCTAGTAATGCATTAGCATATTTGTAGTTTTACAAAGACATACATTCGGTTTCCCTATTCTTATTTCCAGAACCTTATTCTACGTAGTGCTTATATTCTATTCCTAGATCCACAACTAAAACTGACTCGTGGGTCCTGAAAGTTCAAAACAGCAAATGATGCTGGAGCCAGTACATGAATCCAATCACTTCCACATTATCATCACTATCTCCTGGTGAACATAAGTGGTTGACAACTATATCATCATCTTTACCTTTGTAATCGTATTAATGGTATTGCTATCATCACTAAAGCTATAATCTCTCAATATTTCCTCTTATTTGTTGTTTTTCCGGCAATATTGCAACATTCTACAATCGACTGTGATAAAGAGTCGATTGAAGAATGTCGACTGACATAACCCTCTTAGGTGTAGTGCATATTACCCCAACTGATGGTAGCACCTTCTAGAAGGAAAATACGCAACAGCCAGGCATGTTAAATTTTCAAGAAAATGTGGGAATCTTGTGTCACGTGTTGCCGATGCAAACATGAGAAACAACCCTGACTACTGTGTATATGCAAATTAAACAGTGAATAGATTAATGGAAATGACCTTGCATTTCTAATCACAATTCATGATTTATGAGGCCTTGACAATTTCTCATTTTCCCATAATGTAGTGCTGGGAAGAAATACAAAGTGAAGGATACATTACAATACACCACAATAAAATAACAAATAAATATCAAGACACTTTCAACACCAGAATTTTTCTTTATCTTCTGAAACTATGTTACATATCTATAGTAAAAATGATTGGTCCCCTCTTAAGGGGAACTGGTATTACATGGTCTTACAAGCCTAAGGGGAAATCTGTAACTTCACAGACCAAGGTGGGCAGTCACTAGAAGGAGTTCATTTACATTACAAAAACGAGGTGATTTTTGGACATTCTTCAGCAACTGAAGTGTGACCTTGCACTCCCAGTAAGACTGTTAATTCAATAAGACCTTGAAAAAACGTTTCATGGGCTATGAAACAATAATGAGATAAGATTTATGAAAATGGCCTGAAAGACATTTCAAGTGGCCCTCACATAATATCAAATTATCATTCAATTACTTTCTCACTGGAAGTCACTGCTTACTTTGGTTGTCCTTGGAGGTGGAGGAATGGTAAATCATCATTAAGAAATAATTACACATCTCAAGAGACTAAATGTGTTGAGGTGTTAAAACATACCTTGTCTGAAGCATATACAATATCGCAGAGTCCCAACATTGTAACTCCAATGCCCACAGCATGGCCATTCACAACAGCAATCAATGGCTTTGGGAAGTCAATCAATGATAAAACAAATCTATGGATAAAAGAAAACCACATCTTTGTTTGATTTTTACATTTTGGGAAGTCAATCAATGATAAAACAAATCTATGGATAAAAGAAAACCACATCTTTGTTTGATTTTTACATTTATCACAAAAGTTGGGTGATGTACCATAAGTTTAAATGACAGAATGAAGCATCTTAAAACATGGATGATATGCAACATAAAATTTTTTCTTATTACTTATAATCACACAACTGTTAGTTGTGTTTCACCTTTGTTGAAAGTCCAAGCAAACATCATAAACACTTTCAAGAGTTTATATAAATCAGGGGACAATGAAAAATAAACCTGTCCACAGTCCATATGGAAACTTGTTTCCTATGTATAAAATATCATCACTTTCTAAAGGGAGGATTGAAGAGGGCCAAGAGAAAATTTTTCCTAAGGGGCTCAACTCCATGCATTACACCACTAGGGCTGAACAGAGGAAGCACATACCATTAATAATCATATGCATATATATTTTTTTTCATACATATTCGCCATTTCCTGCTTTAGCGAGGTGGCATTAAGAACAGAGGACTGAGCCTTAGAGGGGAAAATCCTCACTTGGCCCCCTTCTCTGTTCTTTCCTTTGGAAAAGTAAAAAACAATAGAAGGGGAGGATTTCCAGCCCCCTGCTCCCTCCCCTTTTAGTCGTCTTTTACGACACACAGGGAATATGTGGGAAGTATTCTTTCCCCCTTTCCCCAGGGATTTATTTATTTACTTATTTTACTTGATCGCTGTTTCCCGCGTCTCCGAGGTAGCGCTAGGAAAAAGACGAAGAAAAACCCATCCCCCCGCACACACACACATATATACATACATGCACACATATGCACTGTACATATATATATGTATATATATATATATATACATATACATATCTACATATACATATATACATACATACACATACAAACATGTACATATTTAGACTTACTCGCCCCCATCCACTCCTGATGCCACCCCGCCCCCCGGGAAAATAGCATTGCCAACCCCCGCG
>JAYMFT010277108.1:0-10542 GCA_038088735.1 Panulirus argus | reverse complement strand
TGAGAAATACAAAGGCAGGAGTCCAGAGGCGGAAGCTCAGATTAATCTGACAAGATGGTAGTTGTGGCTAATGCAAGAGAGAGGAGGAAACTGGGGAGCAGACACTCCAGTAAAAGGGAGGGAGGGAGGGAGGGGGAGACTGTGGCCCGGAATACTGTGAGCTTCTGCCGCTAGACTTAGGTTCCTGATGTGTTATTTTTGTTTACCTGAGGTGACCTCTCCATGTATGAATGCTGCCAAAAGTAGGGAACACTCAGTGAGGGGGGGTTTGACAAGCCATAGATGAATCTCATAAATAATCCAGATAACATTACACTAAATGGACACTTGGCCATTGGGAAAGGGGATACTGGCCTCTAAATGTGATACAGTCAAAAGGTAATCTCGCAGTTACTACGAGGGATGTCAAGGACAAGAACACTAGGCGTGAGGAATGGTTTGTATCATGATGTGGGGGGCGTGGGGGGCGGCTGGTGGGGGAGAATGAATGTACCGGAGGGCGGGGCGGCCCCTACCTGCGTGACCTTGTCCCTGGAGGCGTGCTGGAGGGAGGCGGGGATCTGGGGCAGCTGGCGCTTCTTGGGGGAGCCGGTGGGCGTGGCTGTGGCACTGCGGGACGGTATCCTCGAAGAGCCACCATACCCGGGCCTGTAGGGGAGGCACACACGTTACCCGCCACGCATGACACACCTGGCTAGAAATAAGTCAATGAAAGCATCAGAGAGAACTGTGGCAGAGAAGGACTAGGCAAAGCGAGTGGTGTGCGGAGGTGTGCGCAGGTCTGAGTGAGGTGCAGACTGCTGAGGGAAGGCGGGTGGTGTTACCTGGCTTCGGGAGGGGAGAGGGAGCGACTAGTGGACTCGGGGACGCGGCGAGGCGACTTGCTGCGGGAGCGAGACACATGAAGAGAAGGCGAGTCTGTGGGCGCCGCCGAGTGGCTGCGGGCGCGGGTGGTGTGTGCGGGGGGGGTGAGGTCTTTGGTGCGGTACCTCATGTCCTCGCGGCCCACCATGGTGGCGGTACGACGGCGGCCCGGCGGAGACGTCGCGTCCCGCCGCGACCGGTGGTCCCCCAACACCATCTGACGTTCCTCGGGCGGCGGACTGCAACCACATACTACGTTACTACTCTACCCTACCTGGCCTACGCCCACACACCGGTAAGCTCAGCTCTAGACAAAGTGCACACAACGTGGCTACGCGGGAGATGTGACCTATGACAGACTATCCCGACTACCACAAATAACTCAGGGGATATGTCCTAGTAGCAGGCCCCCCCGACGGGCACCCAAGCACCCACCTGGAGGAGGATCCCACGCTGCTGATGGAGGCACCGTCCGCCCGTCGCTCCCGGTGACCGTCTTCCAGGTCCAGGTCGCTCATGTCGGACTCACTAAGGCGGGAGGTGGTGGAGGGCGGGGACAGGTGGTCGGTGGACGCGATGGTCGAGGCCGACTCCGTGTCCACGTACATGCTGCGACGCTGTGAAGAGAGGAGCCAACGTTAGTGTGGACGCCCTCCAACATGCTGCCCGCGCCCTGGAACACACGACCTCGCTCTCTCGCGATGTCACGTGAAAGGTCTTGCAACACAGGTGGGTCTTATGCGCTCGGTGGCGTCACCAACACGGGTGGGAGCATCTCTGGTTACACCACCGGATGACGTCTCTAAACAACAGGTGGAGCACATGTTTGGTGAGACGTCAGTGATATACACACACAGGCGGATCATGTCTGGCTTACGTGACTGATACATGGCGCGAGTACAACGGTGGTCCACATCGGAAAAGACGTCAGGAAAGCATAAAGGGGCACCAGAAGCTTGGAGATGTCACAGACGGACGGTGATGTCAGTGGCACATGGAATCCACGTCACACACACTCACACAGAGACACATACACAAATGCACCACGCGAGCGGAGCCAATGTTTTATTACGACGTGGAGAGAGACACCGACGGATCATGTTTTAGATGATGATCTCACTCTCTCCTGTGAGATGCGAACCCCCGATCCCCTTGAATACAAGGGTAGTGCTCTGTCTCACGCCCATAAGAAAATCAGGTAAATATTGCGGTTTTCAGACCAAGGTAAGTCAAAATAACCAATGCCGGCTGCTGGCAAAATCTTTGTTTTTCGACAGTGAGAGTTTTCAGTATCTTCCAACTCGGTATCAATTGCTACCTAGAATATACTCTGACCCCGACAAGGTGACCTTGATAATTTAATCATGTTGGGTTGTTTTAGCCACAGTTACCTCAACACAGTACTGTATACTATCATACACATCACTTTATTATACATATAACAAAAAACGCTCTGAAATTCGTAATAGACGTAATATAGGTTACAGCGGAAGGCCACGCATTGGGTACACAACATATCACTTCCGCCGTCCCTAAAGTCTCTGAAAATCTCCTTGACTCTCACTTTCTCAAACACCTCGTAGTGTTACGTAGGTCTACTAGTGATCCCTACAACGTAGGTCCTCTCTGGTCCTCCTCCCTCAGTGATGTTGATGTAACCTTTGTCGTCGTTGGCCCTCGACATCTCGAAAGCACTTGACGTAGTGCGGTATACAAGTCTTTCCCTTTTAAACCTCCTTTTTTTTGTGTGTGTTTCTCTATGTTCCCTAATCCATAGCTTTCTGGCCTTTCCACTGCAAACAGTCGTTGACGGAGCGACTTTCCCCTCTTTATTAACAGTGGAGTTCCTCATGGTTCTGTCCTGTCGCCTAGTTTCTTCTCTCTATTTCAGCTCAATTTCCCTTCCCCCTTCTCCCTCCCTTCCTATACTCGTTCTCTTTTCCTTCTGAATATATCTCCTCTCTCAGCTCGTACCTGTGCAGCGTCTCGGGATGGAGAAGCAGTAACCTGGTTAAATCTATTAGCACTAAAGCGGAATTTCCTCGCATACGTCTTCCTAAGAGTCGACCGCTTCCATCTGTTCAGTTTCAAAACACACCTATTCGACCCTCTAATAACACATGCATTTTGGGAATAACCGCGTTTCCCACCCTATCCTGGAAACCCCAGCATAATCTACATCATAAAGTCTGCTTCCCAAAAGCTGGTGGTGTTGTATAGGTGCCATTAATTATCCTTCACTTGAACGGCTATTCTACATCTACAGGATTTTTATTCACCCTGCTATGGAGTACTGCTGCTCACATATCTGGGTCGGTTCTTAATCCGCCTCTCCATTAACGAGAGAGTGGAATCAAAAGCCTTGCATCTCATTAATTCTCCTGGCATCACCGCTCTTCAGCCATCCCCCGTACCCCGTGATGTTGCTCTCTCTCTCTCTCTCTCTCTCTCTCTCTCTCTCTCTCTCTCTCTCTCTCTCTCTCCTTAGGTATCATTTTGGCCACTGTTGTCGTAATCTGTCTGCACGTATCCATGCCATCGGGGCCTTGGACCCCGAGGCACGCGTGTAGCTGCCGCTTCCCATAGTTTCTGTGTGGAAATCAGCCGCTCGAGGACTGACGGTTATGATACCCTCTTTCTCGTCCAGCTACGCTGCGGATTGCTCTTCCTCCTCCCTCTAACCTTTCTATCTTTCAGAGTCAGGTCTTCAGACATCTGCAGAGCGCTGGTTAATGTCTACATTCCTTTGCCCTTGCTTTATCTTCTCAGCCTAGACGGCCTTTGATTTTGGCCTGCTTTGCCCGTGCCACGTCGCTCACTATGAAAAGAGGCAAATGCAGGTACGCGACGGGAACAAAATGCCAAACAGCATACAAGCGAGTTATAGAGAGGGTGAGGCTGAAACGTACATTTCGAGTTTAGTCGCAACATGTTCCTTTTTACGTACATTAAACGTGTTCTCAATAGAATCACTGGTAGATGATTTTGCCCATGGTGCTGGTCTTTTTTCGTGTATGGATCGCGATACCTTAAAGAAGAAAAAAGTGCACATGTACGTAATCGAGATAAGAAGAGAAGTGGTATGTGACCATCAGAACCAAGATGTGGTCAGTAACCAGTCGCATTTCAGCATGAAGATGTAGACAACGTGTGTAGATATGTCGTCTACGAGTAGGTAGACCGGTGTGGATGACCAGCACACGTTTGATATCTGAATGACACGAACAGACGACCAGATATGAGATGCAGAGGCGGAATCTGAATGCAGTTTCCATTCCAGGGAAACATCCTTCCTCGACTTACCTGGAAGACATTTTGACATTTCACACCCACATCTCCAACGCCAACAGGACTGATACAGTGAACGAGAGAACACTGTAACACTTGAGATACACCGAACCACATAATACACTGACCAACGTTGCTGGTACATCTGACATCCTTCAAATCATATTACGGCAGTGACAACACTGACCATGTTGGAACAGAACCTGATCCAGCACTGGCCCTGATGATGGTACACTGAACTGCACGTACACATCGTTCTGACCCTGATACTCTATTGACTTTTAAGATACACTGATCCTGACGATGTACCGACCTTAACACGCCCTGAACCTACTGCTGTACAATACACTGGCCCCGGTGACACTCACACCAATGTCGTACAGTGAAACTCGATGACATCCTTGAACCAGTATTTCACCTTGACCCAAAAATGAATTGTATTGAAAGATGAAGCCAATAATACACTGACCTTGTATGGTAACCTCAGCCTCTGACCATGGGAGCAAAAACATTGCCCGTCACTGTACACTAAACATAACACGGTGGATTTATCAAAACAGTGATAAGAGTGAATTAACGAAGAGGGGAATCAAAAGACTTTATCACTGTACTGACCTTGTTCATACGATGAAAACAACAACTCATTAAATAAGTGAATATATGTGCACAATTCAGTATGGAAGGGTATGTTTTAGTCTCGCTGAGTGTATACACCAGAATTTTTCTCCTTTATGCTGCAGTCTGTATACTTTCACACGTGTGTGTGTTTAAAGGTCGACAGGCCTTTCAATACAAACGTCTTGTTTGTTTGTCTGTCTGTCTGTCTGTCTGTTTGTGCTGGTGTGTATGATACTGCACTCATGTATCTGTGCCTATAAGTTGCTCGTGAGATTTTGTAAGTGTTGGTGTGTGTGTGGGTGGTGGAGACTGGATTGTGGACGTATGTAGGAGATGATGGCGGAGGCGTGGGCGTGTGTGGAGGATGGTGACGGGAGGGGGGGGCGTGGCGTGGACATGTGTGGGTGGTGGAGACTGGGTTGTGGGCGTGTGAGGGCGAGATTAACAGCAATGTGAGCGTGACCTGGGCGGTAATCACTGGGGTGTGGGCGTGTGTGGGTGCTGTTGCCAGGGGTGTGGGCGTGTGCTGGGAGCAGTGATGGCGCTGTGGGAAGGGAGGGCACGGGTGTGAGCGGTTGTGGGAGGAGATGCCGCACGTGTGGGAAGCCGCGGCAGTCGCGTGGGAGAGTGTCAGCAAAAGTCAGCTTTTTACTTTCACTCGATACCCTGCAGCTCTTAACTCTTTATGGCCCCCACACAGTTAACTTTAGCTTTAGCTGAATTTCATATTTTTTTTTCATATTTTTCATCTAAGCTTATCTTAAGCAAGTAAACCGTTAAGCCTGTATCTAAGTTCAAGTGTAAGTAGCCGTGAGAGAAATTTCCTTATGATTTTCGGTAATGTTGGCGACACTTACACGATCGTCAGGAGTCTACCCGAAGACGGGCAGGGTAGTAGATAGTGATATACCACAGGCCAAGGGGCGTGAGGACCATCAGCTGGTCCTTCCTGCAGAAGGGAGTGGGGTAACTCTCCACCTGGCCAGGAACGGTCCAGGGATCTACCGCTCCTACTGCTGGGTGTGTGGTGCACGGTCCGGAGAGGGAACGGTGCACTGGGAAGTTGATACAGAAGGAGGCACGGTACAGAGGGAGAATGATACAGAGGAGGAATGGTACAGGGGAATGATGGTACAGAGGAGGAACGGTACAGAGGGAGGATGGTACACAAGAGGCACGGTACGGGAGGGACATAGTAGAGAGGGAACACGGTACAGATGGGCAGACAGGGTGACTAGCATCAAGGGGCGGACGACTGGAGAGCGAGTCACAGGGCGTGGATGACAGGAGAGGGCGTGAGTGACTTGGGAATCTGGTGTGAGGAGGTAGACGGGTAACAGGGGAAGGGCTGACAGGGAGGGCGACAGAGGACGAAGGAGTGACGGGGCGTGAGGGGCGACAGAACAGGAAGGTGTGTGTGTGTGTGTGTGTGTGTGTGTGTGTGTGTGTGTGTGTGTGTGTGCGAAAGGGAGAAGAGTTTCAAGGGTGGAGGTGAGGCCTAGCCTGAGTGACGTCACGGGTTATGACACACTAGACTACGTGATGGGAAGGGGTGTAGGGGTTGGAGGGGGTGAGGGGTGGGTGTTGGAGGGCGGCCAGACCAGGCGGGCCAAGCAGACGGACCAGCCAGGCGGCCGGGCCAGCCAGGCGGGCCAGCCTGGCCGCCGGCCTGGCCTGGACCCCTGCCAGCTGCACCATTTCTTCCACCAGACTGACTCCATTCCCGATTCCGAACGAGTATTTACTAGAGGAAGATAAGCCGGGGTTTGTGCCATCGTGTCACCACTATGACAAATAACGCCGGCCACCACCAGAGGGCCACTTGTTTACCGCCCGCCCCTACCCTCACCCCCATCCCACCCAAGGGTCACGCACGCCCCTTCCCACCCTCACCCCCCGAGGGGGCTGAAGGGTGGGGGGGGGGGGGTAGCTATATGCTAGCGAGGGAGGGAGGGAGGGAGGCTGTATGCCACCACCGCTCCTCGCCTCCAAATCACGCATCCTGAAGTCACGGACGGTACAGAATAAGGCTCTGTGATCCGTCACGAATGCTAAATACCCCTACACTGAAAACACCTTAGAAGAGCACGAACGACGGGAGATTAGAGCAGTCGGTTCATATCTAAAGAGAAGCAGCAACAGCCCAGAAAGTAGGACGGAGACTTGAAGGCAACGGTGATACAAACTGCAGACAAGTCCGATGATCTGGACGTCAGTAGGAACATAGAACTCCACACATGGTTCCCTCGAAGCAGGTTTGCCTGGGAGGGGTAGGTGTGCGAGGTTTGCTGGGAGAGGTAGGTGTGTGGAATGAGTGAGGGCAGGAAGGTTATGGTTTATTTTGGTTTATGGTTTATGCTGTAAATCGGAGATTATGAGTCACACTGGGGCTTCCGCTGAACACTGGCTCATGTGCCAGGTTATGCCTTGTGTGGTGGGTTGTGGCCCATGTGGTGGGCTACGGCCCATGTGGTGGGTTGAGGCGCATACGGCAGGCTATGGCTTATGAGGTGCGTTGTGGTTCATGTGGCGGGTTCTAGCTTAAGTGGCGAGCCGTGGCTCATGTGGCAGAGTACGGCTCATGTGGTAGGGTGTGGTTCATGTGGCAGAGTTGTAGTTCAGACAATGTTGTGAATCATGTGGTACAGCCTCCTCGCTTCCCTATCCTCCCTGACGTCAAACACCCTCCCCTTAGCTGCCGCCGGAGTTATGCTTCCCCAGCGCCGCCTCCTCCAGCGTCTGGTTCCTCCGCAACAAACTCCCCTCAGGCGGGCAGCTCCAGCCCAGCGTGTTGGAGGACTGTTTTCACCTCTCATTATCATTATAATCGTTTTAACTTTTACTCGACATCTCTCGATTGCCGAAGCCTGAGTGAGATCCTACCTTTACGTCCCGTCACCTCTCCTCTCGCCAGGGGATGACCCATGCACTCGGCTTTATCTGATGTAGATTCTCCTAAATAATGTACCTTTATTTCCTCGGGTCTGCTCGCAACTCTGGGCTCAGAGAGTTGGCTAAGACCCGCCCTCTAAGTCTTTTATGACTTTTATTCCAGAAGTTCTGGTCGTAATTTGTGGTACTGTATTCTACGGAGATTGTATTATTCCTTCGTATTCTCGGTGTCTGTATTTCAGATGGACAAAATCGGTGTTTGGTGTCTTCGAGGTCTTGATGGGGGGAGAGTTGCATCACAGCCGTGTGCTTCAGTGTGCCAGGGCTGTGTGCTGTGTGCCGCGGTGTGTGTGTGTGTGTGTGTGTGTGTGTGTGTGTGTTTTGTTGTGAGGACGGAGAGGCTCGCTAGGCGGGCGTGCGGGGCTTCCTGCTGACCGGCCCACCGACCCCCGAGGCCGTCTAAGAAACCCACCAGACACCCGACAAGTGGACTTCCCGAAACCTTAGCTGGTTCGGCCGGTCTGCTGGGGTTGTGACTGGCCCGTTACGACAACTGCTGCACGCGTTGCAGCGGCTCCTCAAGGTGATACCGTCGATAAATTATCTCAAGTAATGCAGCAATTCAGGAGATATGGGTGTAGAGACTGCTGGAGAATACGGTGATAGAGCACTTGTTATAAAATGGTTGCAGTTATGTTTCACGTGAAATGGAGTGGTTCACAGTGCTGGTTCTAGTGGGTGTAGGCCGGTGATTTACGGCACAGTAAATTTTCACTGGCGGTATGCAAACGCACAATCAACTGCAACTTGCTGACTGTTCAAGATGTTACTGAAATGATCGACGCGTGATGAATAAAAACCTGATTTATTCTAAACTAAAGCTAATTATCTACTTGTGGTAAACAGGTTTGCCTCACTGATGCTAAACTGTTGGTCAAGGATTGATACAAGGGAGGGAGTCACTCAGACGATGGCTTCGTCGGGAGTGCCTGCCGACGCTACGGACAATTACTTACATGTGGAGAGGAGAGAGGTCGTGTTCTTCAAGATATAAAGCTACCACCAGATTCCCTGAATTGCTTCCCATCATAAGTGAACGCCTCAAGGGCTCCAACAGGCTTTCAAATAACCCCAGATTGTGAGTGGTCAGCCCCGCGAATACCATGAGCGAGCAACCCCTCTCCACAATTCACTCTGAAGTGGGAATTGATCCGGGGTCCTCGAAAAGCAGCTGCGCCGGGGCGCTGCTGCCCACGAGCCACCACCACCACGGAGGCCCCGCCTCAACGGGAAAAGAGGAGTTACACATTTCTTTGACGTCTCGCGACGTCGCGTTGAGTCCTGGGTGTCTCA
Organism: Panulirus argus; assembly: GCA_038088735.1. NCBI lineage: Eukaryota > Metazoa > Arthropoda > Malacostraca > Decapoda > Palinuridae > Panulirus > Panulirus argus. The sequence goes on along the minus strand of JAYMFT010277108.1, from coordinate 1,527 downwards.
CGCTCTTCTGACGTCTTGACGCCCTTACTTACGGTAGATCTGGCCGACACATAAAGTAAGCCACTAACGCTCCAGCACCTACTTACATAATCACCGAGTCGGAGCGGCTAAATTCCCGACATACTGACCAAATTTCAGGGCCGAAAACTTTTACCTCTTCAACTAAGAGATCAAGTGTGACACAGACATCAGTTTCCATAACACTAACCGAATCTATAACACGCTTATGGAATTTCCGATGCGGAATCATCACAACAGGAACGTGCCAAACATAATTTCCAAAGTAACAAACTTCAGGTCCAATCGATACATTTCCAAAATATCGGCTGATTCGTCCTATCATAAAACTGTATCAAACAATCACAGGCAAAAGTATAATAAGAGTCTTGAAGTTAATGGCAAATTTTCAAGCAATGTTCATACATATCCACAAATGAATTATCACATTGCTAAGTAATCAGAATATTGGGCGTTATAACAGGAATTACTCCATCCCAAGTACGAGTAATTATAAGACATATCAAAGAGTCAGTTATCCGTCTGCTTGCAGAGAGTCATCACAATGCCAAAATGAGATTATAAGTTAAACTGGAGTCATCAGATAAAAACTGGGTTACTGGTTAAATATAGGCAAATTGTTATCTTAAAAGGAATGAGTTTGGATTATACTAGAGATAGGCAAAAGCTTACTAGATTAAGCTAACAGACCGGTGGTAATGTGAAGGGATCTAGGAGTGAGTGATCTGTGCACCCAAGCAACTGCCAGTTTATGAAGAGTCCATTACCATCTACTCAGTGTGAATCATCAATTTACCGACAGCGTATCATCGTATACCAAGAGGGAATCATCAGCTTATCAAGTGATCATCATGTACCGAGATCGAATCATCAGTTCCATGAAATACGGATTATCGTCTATTAGGAATAAATTAAAATCCTATCGAGAGCGATTATCACATACTGAATGCTGAAATATCAAGCTAATGAGACCGCCATCTTCAGTGTAAGCTTTCAGTTCATCAAACGTGAGTTATAAGCTTACGAGTTACTGTTGCAAGGTTATCAACGTACGGAGAGCGAATGATCCGTTTACTGGAGAGGATTATCCTGTTTATATCGAGCATATGTAGTCAAGCTGACCGAGTAATCAAACTTATCAAGAATGAGCTTTAAAGCTTTTCAAGAATGAAGAGATGATTTTATCAGGAGTGAGCGCTCAAGCTTATCAAGGAGAAACTTTCAAGTCTATCGAGGGTGTGAGGTGTCAAGTTTACCGAAGGCTGTGAAGTCTATTAGGGAAAGAGCTGTCAAGTTTTGGACGGTTAATTTTATCGAGAGTATGCTATCAGGTTTATCAATAGTGAGCTGTCAAGCTTACCAAGAGCTGTCAAGCTTACCAATGGCTGTGAAGTCTGTTAGGGAAAGAGCTGTCAAGTTTTGCACGGTTAAGTTTATCGAGAGTATGCTATCAGGTTTATCAATAGTGAGCTGTCAAGCTTACCAAGAGCTGTCAAGCTTACCAATGGC
>JAYMFT010277097.1:0-10542 GCA_038088735.1 Panulirus argus | reverse complement strand
TACATTTTTGGTATTGTTTTAAAAATTTCAAATTTGCTTTTATAATTTAATCATTTTCTCTCTTACTCAGCATCAACTTCATTGCTAACCTGATTACTAACTTCAATGTCCTTTTCCTTTTCATCCTCTTCTTTAATTGTGTCTTCATGTGTTTCTTCATCTCCAGTGTCACCATTTACTTTTTCATTTTTCAAAGCCATTGCTGCTCGAAGTTCTGCATCTGTAAAATGTTTTTCAATGCTCTTAACTTTTCCTATATCAGTGCCAACAGGTAATATATATTCCTGGAGAGAATTAAGTAACTTTAGTAGAAGCCACATGAGTCACAAGACTGGAAACACAAAGGATCCTTACGCCACTGTGTACAATATATCATGCAAAAATATATTTGGCATGATTCTGTGTACCTAACCACCTCTATCTTTTCCCAGCAACTGTTGTTGTTCATTTCTTTAGTTTCATATTTTTGTCTTACAAGTTACCTTAAACTATAAAATCTATTTCACTACTATCAGTAAAATTTTGACAATTATTGTATCTACAGTATAGCCTCATATAAATAAACTGTAACAGGAAAAAACCTACTTTTTAGAGAATTTGAAAAATTATCATAAATGAAAATTTCATGCCTTTTTATCAAAATACATCCTATGGCAGTAGTACAGTAGTCATCAAATGTTGATAAATGTTAACTGTCAATATAAGGCTGAACAATATGCATAATAATGATACCTTATTAATTCACTTCAACTGCATTAAAGAAAATAAACAAGAACAAGGAAAGCTTTATCTGGTATTTCACTTAATGCACATGCTATTATAGTAGTATTCTTGTGATTTCACCTGGCATATCTTGTCCCACTCTTGAAGCTATTTAAAAGTTCATGACACTACAAAAGTTCCTGATATCTCTGCTTTGCATCATTGTCTACAGTTCTGCTACCAAAGTTCCAGTCATTACCTGCTACTGAAGTGATTCACATTCATCATGCGTGCTGACTTTATCTTTGAATATTTCCTACACCAAGGTGTTATGTTATCTCATTCCAGAACAATATCAATGGATAAGTCTGCCTTTCTAGCAGAGGCATGAAGCAAAAAGCAAGTTGTACTGAAAATGTATAAAAATAAAGATATATGTATTGACTGGTGAAAGGGTAATGGCATTCTAATTTGATGAGAACATGTACAAAGGAATGGAAATTAATTCAAACAGCAACAGACCATTGAGTCCTGCTGAGGCTGTTTGTGATAGTGGATGATATCAGAAACTCACAGATTAGTGTGGTAAAAGTTAAAAGGTACACAGATAATACAAAACGAATAACCTGCCAATAATCAATGTATCTTAGGAGGCAAAAATAATGTAAGTCGTGTACTTGAAGTGAAATATCTATCAAGTCTATTCTTAAATGTATCAATAGTACTGCTTTCAACCACTATAATTTGCAAATCATTCCATACGTTGAAGAAAAATACCTTGCCTTATTTAAGGTAAAACGTTTGTCCACGAGTTTGCATCCATTACTACGAGTGAAATCAGATAAATCATATCTTAATTAACTTGACAGAGCAAGATTTGTAAAGCCTTGAATAATTTTGAATACAGTAATCCTTCGATTTAACGGACCCTAATATGAGTGGGCAAACAATAACACATTAATTAATAATAATTGAAAAAATATAAAAAAATTAGAAAATCTCAAATGCAGCACCATGCGCATTTCATATTGCACTTGTTTTTGGTAGCATAGAGTTTACACGCTTTGTTTCGGTCTTGGTCTGTCCAAGCTATCATGTGGTCAGGTTGTACACAGAAAATTGTGACTTTATTTATTTAATAATTCTGCAATCCTTACAATTCAAAATGGCATCAAGTGATAGAGTTAAAAAAAAAAAAAGCATGTGAACTGTATATTGTATTGCAGTATATTGTATCAAAAGATGATTACATTTGATTTAATGGACTTTCGGCATTAATGAACACCCCCTCCCCCCAATTAGTCTGTTAAATTGAGGGATTACTGTACTTGTATTAGATAAACTAACAGCTGTCTCTTGTATAAGATTGTCATTTAATCTGCTCTTGTAGAATTTGTTTCTTAGCCTAGGAATCATCTTGGTGGCTTGATGCTGCACTCTTCACTCTGTCTTCTTTCACGTAAGGTGACCAAAACTGAACACAGTATTCAAGATGGAGATGAACCAATGAATTGACAAGAGTAGGATGATTTCCTTGAGCTTAAATATTAAGGCAGTACCTATGGATCCAAGAATTTTGTTTGCTCTCTTCATGCTTATATGCAATGCTTACTTGGTTTTATGTCACAAGAGATTATTACACAAAAGTCTTTTTCCTCATTTACCTTTTGCAGTCCAGCTGAATGTTGAATATGATGTTGGTTCATCAAGTATCTGTGATATTAAAGTTTAAAAAGCACAACTAATTATATATTTTGCTGAATCATAAATCGAAGTTGTTTCTATATAAAATACTCTTTAAAATTTTTTTTCAGAGCAGCTGAACAACATGTTTTATGAATTGTTCAAAGTGAAATGATCAGAAAGTGCATTAATCTCAGGTCCATGGCTGATGCAGAAAATTAGACTTGCAATTATATGGCTGACATATGTGCATTTAATGATGGCTGGCTGGTTAATTTTATGCTATTTAAGCATTACATTCATTGATATTGCTGGTGTGCAAAAATCAGCCAGTCATGAGGCTGCTGAATCTTTTATATTTCTTGCTTCTTTGACCAGCTGAGTAAATCTGTAATACTGATGAAACAGGGTTGGTTTGGTACTGTTTACCCTCATCTAACATAAAAAGTCCAGTTGAATCCAGGGCAATATAAATCATTCACACAGAATAAAGATAGGTGACTGTCTAACTTATGCTGTTACCTGTAGTTCAAAACTATCAGTTGCAGACAAATGTAATCTACAAAAAAGCATTTAGCGGTGTTAAATATCTACCTGCTGTTTAGAAAATATTTCATGGATGGATCAAAATATCTTTTGTAAAAAACTGTTTTTGCATCATAACTTTCTACTGAAGTTCAAGAAACATTTTTAGAAAGCATCAAAACATTTTTAGAAAACAGCCTTGAGTGATAACTGCAAAACTATTCCCTTATCAGACTAATGTAGAGCTTGCTCTCATAAATTATTTTCTGTCATTATTTTACTACTTTGTCTACTATTGTTACTTCTTTGATTCAACCACTTTCTGTTTGTACATGATTACCTATTTATTTTTCAACTATCTCTTTATTAAGTTTAGACCATGGATGTTCATGAAGCTAGCCTGTAGTTAGCATGTTTTCCGTATCTAAAGTGGCTTATCAATTGTTGATGGACATCCCTTAAGAGTAAAGGGAGAGCAAATGTTTGTTTGCTTTACAGTGATGCAAAATTGGGTTAATGGTATACTTATTGGGGACATATGTAGAGTAAGGTAAAGTAAAATGGGTTTCCTGTTTTGGGAGAACTACGATAAGAGCAGAAATAAGAGAAAGGCCAATGTGGCAGGGGTGTGAAGTGTAGAGGAACTAGTATTGTAGTGTAGAAGTACTGTGCTGGGAAGAGGGCTCTTTATATGCTACTATACCATTTACCTGTAGCAGTAGCTCCCAAAAATGCTACTTGGTAACTGTGCTTTTTAGTATGTAGCATCTTTGCTGTTTTTCAGGCTGTAGGGTTAGGGTGCAGGACCCTGGTCCTACAAAATAAAATTTCACAAAAGAAGATGCCTGTATGTACTTGATTCACTCTCTATAAATGGACAATCTATTTATAATAAATTATCCTTCCCAACTGTTCATCTGCTCTCAGATTTGGGGAAGTGACCCAATAATTCTGAGGTCATTGATATCCTGGCCAAAACTTTCAGCATCCTGTCACACTCAATCACTTAATCAGCATACTCTCAGTATAATCACCCTTCATGGCCCGTTCCTTCCAACGACTCTTGTTAGCTGCTAGGCAGTCTTGCCAAGGGCGCCGCACTTCTGTACCCACCACACCACCTGGACGTACTGGCCGCTTAATGGGGCCACCAGGCTCTGCAAAAAGAGGAAATTTGAAAATATAAGCCTGTTATCCAGCAAAATCAAGAAAAGAATTTTTTCTGTGGAAAGATCATTAGAGGAATTCATCTGGGAAAAGGCAATTCATCATGTGGTACTTCAGTCATTCAATGTCTTGCCACTAACAGGCACTTATAAGGTGAGATGGAGAGAAGGTAAATCATTCTTATACAGTGAAATGAAGATGGGTCATGTTATAGTCAGGATCATCTAGTTGAATACACATAACTTGCTCTAATGTACCAAGAGACATATATCTCAACTGCACTGTTAATCAACTATTAACATGTGCTTTATGACAAAAATTTTGCTCTGGGACAAACAAAAGAGTATATGAAAGAGAATAAACTGCAATGAAATGAGAAGGTATAATGTAGCTGTTATATGCATGTGATGCTATTCTGTTAACAGAAACAAATGAGGAGGTAAAGCATAATGGGAAGATGTTCTGGTAATACATGAAAGTAGAATGTTCAAAGTGATGCAAGTGAAAACAAGAGTTTTGCATTTGAACTTTAGACAGTATCAGCATACCATCATTATGAATAATGAAGACCTAGAAGATGTGGGGTATTTGTTAATGATGATACGACACTGGAAAATTAGAGGCTATGAGCAGAGTAATGAGTAAAAAAACATGCTCTAAGGGCCTCTGTGAATTATAAATTATGTATGAAAGAGAAAAGTTAAGGATACAGAGAACTAACCCTGCAAGATGGAGTAATGACTCCATTCTTATGTACAAATGTGAAACCTTATTTCCTCAAGCTATTCTCATTAAAAGTATAATCAATACTAACTAATAATCTCTAGTGCATAATGAAAATCAGTGGAATGGAAAATCACAAGAATAAAATCTGTTAAGAAGGCACAACCATATACAGGCTGATGCAAGACAGAGATAAAAACATCCAATGAGTATGATGCTGAAGGCTTAGTGTATCTATCTAGGTATCTATTCATATCTACACATTTGTTCAGTTCAGGGTGAAAGTATACTTCAGATAAAAGAAGCCAAGGGAGTGATTATAGTCTACTCAATGATTAGAGTGGAAAAGTGGAAGGGTATCTGTTCATTTAGGTCTTTCCAGTTGACTAAACACTGTTCAGTGAGTGAATAATTAAAATTCACTTTAGCAGAGCGCAAAAAATAAGGATACATATAAATGAAATGTGAGACAGTAAACATTTACTGCAACCAGTATATACTGGGAGAGTTGAATATAAAAGGTCACTATTTAGGGTTCATATTCATCTTTGTATCAATCTCATATCAAATCAACACCTGGTATTTTGAGGATACAGTATGTGAGATGGTTTCAATGATAACATTAACATTAACTACCATATTAGAGAGGTTTTGGACATACCATTCTGTGGCTCCTCAGAAATTGTTGGAGTAGATGGAGGAGCTGACAATGCTGCCACTTTGTCCAGCAAGTCACCACATACACCAAGACTTGGGTCAACAATGAAGTCAATAAAACCTGGAAGAAAATACAAGCTTAATTTTGAATACACAAAGGGATGCAATGTAACAACAGTAACAAATTGAAGAATTTCAACATCTTAAGCTTTTTAGGGTGTACTGTTTCAAATTCACTTATCATAATATATAGCTCTGAAAAGAAAAAAAATTGCAACTAATAGTTACCAGCTTTGTTTCACACTTGTCTAAATAGTAAAAACTTCTACTCTACAATACACAATTATTCACTATACTGCTTTTATATATAGTGTAGAGAAACAAATATTGTGAAATCCTTTCACCCAGCTTCCAATGCTAAATGAATTATGTGTTGGAATTTCAAAGCTCTTGGCTTATAGATGAATATGAGTACGTGTTCATATTCCACAAAATAGTTATTGGAACTCAAATAAGAATGGGAAAATATTGCTTGAAAAATGATAAAGACAACATGAAGTTCATGGCCAATGGTGGAATTATTTTCAAGTTATGAGTGAGGATAAGTCCTAAGGTAAGCCTTTTTTTAAGGGGCATAACTCGAGTAAAATCCAAGTCAGAGCTAGGGTCTCATGAAATTCAATTTCAAAAATGCTGGGAAAACAACTATAAAAAGTACTGCATTTAGTCTGGTACATCTAACTTGACCATTACAAGCCATGTCAAATGTATCTTCACTTGACTGGTGTGGAACTCCAGACAAGGGTCAGACAGATGGATGACACTGAAGACAGACAATTTCATCATTCAGGCTATTCCATTAATCCACTACTCTTATACTTTAAAAAACACTTCTTTATATCTTCTCTAATGACTGTCCTGCCTTGTTTCATGTTATAGCATCTAGCTGTGATATCTTTGCATCTTCAAAGAAATGTTGTTGTTCACTGTTTACATCAACTTCATTTAAACTCTAAAAGTTGTGATCAGGTCACCCCATGTACGTGTATGAGTGAGTGGTGTATGCATTTGGGATTATTTATTAGTACCGTACAGAGATGGAGTTTTATACCCATCTCTTGAACATTCTCTAGTATCATATAGTGTCTTAAATTTATGTATAGTGTCTGCATTAACCATGTCCTTAGTCATTCTATTCCATTCATCCTCCACTGAGGTTGCTTTATCTCTACTTCTCTTGAAGAACAGTTCACTGTCCATGTCATCAATCTGTTTTAAAAACCTAAAGATTGTGTAAAATGAAAATATAAGGGAAAGTCTTACAAAAGTGGAAGTTCATGTTTCACTTAATATGGTGCTCACAAATTACAACTGTGGGAGTGATGTTTGGAAGCTTTACGTACGTAATCCATCCCATTAAACTGGGAATGGAATAGAGTACTGATATTACTGTAATCTCCAAGACTAGTGGTCTCTTTTACTATCAAAATTTTTTATTGGTAATTAAACAAAGTTTGAAGATTTTAGTCTTTTATATTTACACAGATGGAAACTTATATGTTCTGATTAAACGTTTGATTACAGTACGAATAAGCCTTCCAGGAAATTAATTGGTTCGTTAATCTGTCAATTACATTTTGGTGAAAATCTAATAAATGACACGCTGTCATAAAGGAAAGGGCATACAGGGAGTGTAAGTACAATACCCTACTTCAAATGCTCACCAAAATGACTTACACTGGTTTCCTTGCAATCCCATACATATTCAACTTAATGTCATGCATCCCTTAAACATACTCCTTCACTCACCAATCTGACTCTCCGCCACTAGTGTGTTGTTCCTATCACAAAGTGGGGAATAGGGTAGGCCCAATTCACGCTCCTTGTCACCCTGTCTAAAGAACTCCTCCAGAAGCTGTGTTGTCCAGCGTTCATGGAGTGCCCAACTTTTACTTGGATGGGAGATATCACAGCAGTGGAGTACCAGCGATAATGATTTCGCTTTGTCCAAGCTGCTGGAAATATGAAAATAAATAAATAAATATTTAGGAAAATACACATAATAACTATTACACAACAAGATGTAAAATTAATGGACTAAGATATGTACTACCAAGTGAGCTGGTTGAATGGGTGGCATTTCAGTCTCTCCCTGAAGTGTGACTGCAAAGCAAAATAGTATGTGTTAACATTCGCTAATCAGAAAACATTACATCTATGTGCCATTTTACTTTTGGGAGAGTTAGTCAACAATAATCAAGGTGAACACAGTGGGCAGTGGTTCTTAGCCAAACTGCAAAAGCCACTGCAGAAAAAAAACATTTGAGGACGAGGAGTTGTGTTTAACATTTAAACTGGATTAAGTTGGTGTACTTGAAAAGAAAATAAGAGCTCAGGCCTGGGCCTCAGGGAAGTGACCTCCTTTTCTCAATGGGCCTGTTACTGGGGCAGAAAGTAACGTAAAGTATCAACTGAATTTATGTAACAATTATTGGACAAAAACCTTCACATATTTTCTGCATTATTTTATGTTAATCATAATTTCCCTGTATCCAGTATGGATATTAAGGAATTCTAGTGCATGACCTAGAAAATATGTTCTCCTGACAATGAAAAAGTAAAAGAAATTCAAATTAACAATTTCATTTTTCGGTGGTAATCGACACTTTTTAGGGCACCCCCTGAAAGCTAATTATGCTGAAAAAATGGTTGGTGGGATTAGTCTGTAATTTACTTAACACATAAACATGCAGCATCATTTTAAGATGTGTCACTTTTAAAGATGAAAATCAAAATATGTAAGAATGCTGAAAAGTTAAGTGCACACTGTTGTTAAGATGTATAAATATCTACAGTGCAATGAATAATACTAAAGTGCTATCATTATCATTTCAGAGATACAAATCATGTTTAGGATGCATCAATAGCTATAGAGCAAAAAATAATACTTAAGTGCTAATGTTATCATTTCAGAGATATAAATCATGTAAATATTTTGTGCAGGGAAAGTTATATAAGGACAGACATTAACCAGTGCAATTTTTTCTTATAGATTCCAACTAACATGTAATACTTGTAATAGATTTATATATTTCTTTGCTGTACATAATAGCATGAGGATAGATGTGAGCAAATGCAGGCTGTCTCCATCTGTTCCTAGTGTATCTTCATATGTACATACATAATTTTTCATTTTCAAACTTGATAGCCATTTCCTGCATTAGCGAGGTAGCGCCAGGAACAGATGAGAAAGGCTGCATCCGCTTACAACCATATATATATGTTTACTACTTAGTTCCCAGCCCAGGAGTCCCTTCTATATTCATGAGGCTCCTGCAGCACTCAGGAAGCTGGCCATGTCTGCTGACGGGACATAGGTCATAAAGTGATGTGATGTGTGTGGGTCTATGTACAGAAGTGCAGAGACTACAGGGCAGTTGAGCAGTAAGAGCTCATTGTCTTCATGGAAGTTGCAAAGTGGACATGAAGGGTCTTAAGAAAGGTTGAAATGGTTCTTGTAGTTCTATAATGATGGGTGATGTCCAGAGCCTATGCAGGAGAGTGTGATTCAAATTTGTCTACGGAGTATGGTTTTTGATGGATATTTGTCTGGTGGGTTAGACTTTAAAACTGAGTTGGGAGGTCAGATGTTTAATGCATGTCAGGTTATTTCATTGTGTGCATGTTTTGTTTGTGGTATATTTGTTGGGGATGGTGGTATCTGTGGCTTAAGGTTAATGAAGTGTGCACCAGGGATAAACATTTTATTACCACTTGGGGATTGGTGATTAGGTACAGAGTGGTTTGGGTGGGAGAGGTCTAGTGCTGTTGCACAGAATTTGGTGGTGAACATGTTGACATCCATATGTATTTAAAGGGATATTTGTTTCATTGTGAAGGTGGTGAGTGTTTGTGGTTGCTAAGCAGCCAGTGATTATTCTGAGCGCACTTTTCTGTGTGATTTGCAACTTTGTTGTATTTGCTTTTGAGTGGATTGAAGACCAGGCAAGTGGGGCATAGTTTAAAGTGGAGCTAAAGAATTGTCTGTATAGGATGTTGAATGATTCTTTTCTTGTCCATATCCAGTGCTAGTTAGTGTGCTAAGGGCAATTTGTTTGTGTGTTGCTCTCATGATGATGTCATTGTTATGGAGTGTGAATGTCTTGTGTTTTGTATGTGATGGTTGGAAAGATACACATATACTATATTCTACATATATCCTATTATCATTTCTTGATAACCAATTTAATGTGGTGGATCACAAACAATAAACCTCTGCAACATGTTAAATTTAGTAGAAACTGCAAGTGAATACAATAAAGCTTTAGATTGGAAAGAGAAAATACCTGGTATCTGCTAATGAAAGCATTGATTTCATTGCCTTAATTTGCTGAAAGTGAGAAGACATGTCAGTAGCCAGGACCATTTCAATTACTAAGGTTCGAAACTCCCGATACTCCTCACGAGACAAGTTGATCAGGACATTGTGTTCTTCTGCACGCAACAGTCTGTGGCAAAAGAATACTGAAATCAGACAGCTATTGTACCATGCTTAGCACAACCATTATTAACTATGATCACAAACATAAAACTCTGTAAACCAATGGTTGCAAATGATAATCTTAGGTTTAATTATGGCTAATAATATGCCCAGAAAGAACAAAAGGGAGGATTTTACCATGGATGTACCTTGCTTTTGTGCACTAGGACCCTCTTCTAAGGGGCTCCTGCATTGCTCAGGAAGCAATCCACATCCACCAAATAGAACTAAAGGTCATAAAGTGTGGTGAAGCTACACGTGTGGGCCTTTGAGGGGCACAGCACTGGGCAGTTGTGGATTAAGTGTTTAGTGGCTTTAGTATGGAGGGTGCATCTTGGGCATGAAGGGTCTTGTAATATGCTGGATTTGTGTTTGTAATGCTGGAGAGATGGGTGGTGTCTAGAACGCAAAAAGGAAAGGGTAATTCATACATCTGGAGAGGGTAATTCAGATGGACGGAAGTCTAGTAACACAATATACTGTGTGTGTATATATATATATATATATATATATATATATATATATATATATATATATATGTATAT
>JAYMFT010277096.1:0-24107 GCA_038088735.1 Panulirus argus | reverse complement strand
TTCTTCGTCTGTTTCCTGGCGCTACCTCGCTGACGCGGGAAACAGCGATCTAGTATAATAAAATAAAATAAAATAAAGGTAGATAGATAGATAGATAGATAGATATTTTGCCATTTCCCGCGTAGTAACGCCAAGAACAGACGAGACGAAGGACAGCCTCATTTGCCCACATCCACTCTTTACCTGTCATGTATAATGCACTGAGGCCAGATTCCCTCCTCTATACAGCCAAGACCCACAGATCATTCCGTGGTTTCCCCTGACCGCTTCAGAAACCTTGGTTCTTGAGTTCCCAATGGCATCTTAACTGATGTATAATCCCTGTGCAGACTGAATATCAAAGACCTTTCTCTTTCCTCTTTATCAACAACGACTTTTGATGTGCAATGCAACGATAACTTTGGAAATACACGGGATTGGAGACAATGATAACAGTTGAAGAAATCTCATAGTTATTCACCTTATCTTAGAATTATCACATATAGCAAATATTTCAAGAATTTACTTTTAGATCATCGTTTTTCCTAATCAAGTCTAGCAAAATAATCATTAGATTTCTGAACATTTATTATCATGACATAAATCATTTAAGAAAGATTTCCTTTTTACTTGAGCTAAACCTTCGTTTAATCACTGGTGTGGCAGTAGGACATGTACCCACGCCATCTTATGCCCAGGTTGCCATGTAAATAACCTGATCCCCTCGGTCGCCACAGACGGAGAAGAAGTCGCGCATGACGGTCAGCAAGCTGATGCTGTCGGCCGTGGACCGGACCGACACCGGCGAGTACAGCTGTAGCCCCACCGATCTCCAGCCAGCTGTTGTCACCGTGCACGTCCAGGACGGTACGTAGGGCAGGGCAGGGCAGGGAAAACATGGAAAGGCCGGGCAGGGCAAGGGCAAGCGCCGAGGCAGTGCAGGGCAGGATGGGGCTGGACAGACCAGGGAAAGGAGTATCATACAGGACAGAATCTTGATCTGAATCATGACAGGACAAGGCACGATGGGGCAGCGCACGGCATTGCCAGACGAGATGAGGCAGGGCATTAGCCGGTCAGATCAAGGCATGGTAGGGCAAACCACAGAACAGCAGGGCAGGGCACAGACCGGTCATGACAAAGCAGAGTACAGCAGGATAGGGCAGGGTGGGGCCAGAGAGACAGGTCTTGAAATAGACTTCGTGGGAGAAAGTGGGAAAGAGGTTTTAGACAGAAGCGTTGTGGAAAGAGCGTTGTTGAAAGAGATGGTTGTGGAGATGCCACTGTGGGAGGCGAGGCTGTACGATGAGTTGACGCAATGAAGGGATTTGTATGGATACGTGCCTTAGGCAAGAGAGGCTTCTTCTGGATGCCTTAGAAAAGAAGCTGTAGAGCGAGTGCTTCCAACAGGTTTGTAATGAGTGCTGTAGAGAATAGGCTTGTGAAAAAGGCATTATGTTGGGACGCAGAGAACGGTAGTGCACTATAGGAATATTCTTTTTTTTCTTTTTTTCTGAACAGGGGAGTTAGAGGCGGAGTATAAACAAGTAGATTTATGAGAGATATAGTGAAAGGAGCCACTGAGACATACAGTAGAGGGAGATTCGGTACAAGATGGATAGTTGGGAGAGAATGCGGATGAATAGATTGTGGAGACAGACTGGACAGGAAGGATAGATCATTCGTAAGGGAGGGTGTAAGCAAGGCACTGTAGACCAGCAGGGTCTTGGAGGAAACTGCATTGCTGCCATCTTCCGGCTGTCGATTAGTCGTGGAAGAGAGGAAATAAACGTGGTAAGCTTCGGTAGCGGCCAAAGTTATTGTTACCATCGTTTCCACAGTGTGTGTGTGTGTGTGTGTGTGTAATATTAGCCAAAAGCCAAGAGTGTGATGGGTGATTTGCCCTGAGGGAACGGCTTTGTGAAAGCTAAGAAGAGACCGCGAGCGATTACTCTGCTGAACTAGGTGACTGAACCTCGGACTGTTCACGTCGACTTCCACACACTGGTACTACAGCAACAAGAGCCCACGCAGGGTGAGGTGAGAAAAAGGACCTTAACAACTGGTGTCAGGAGAGTGGGATAAGTGGAAGCCAAGGCGTACGATCTTCAACAGGAAGTACGTACCAGTAGCCACAGGACCTGATGGCATGGAAAGCACCTAATGTGCAGGGCTGAGCCCTGGCGACGCTCAGGTAGGTAGAAGACAACCAGAGGGAGATGTGACAATCTGACCCATTAACAGCAGCGGGTGAGCGAGTAACCTGGCCCGAGAAAGAGTAGATGCGTGACATCCTAGCAACAGTAGCAGATGTCCAGCTTAACTCGGTAACAGCTGCCTGTGTGACACCATAGCAGCAGAAGATGTTTAGCTTGACCCAGTAACAGCAGTAGACGCCTGACGACACACTTATCCAGCTGACAGACGAGGCAAGGCAGTGCACCGCAGAGGGTTCAGCGCAGCAGACAGCTACCCTGGCTGAATTGAAGGTATGTAAGACCAGGTAAGAAAGTAAGCAGATATTGTAGCTTTTCCAAAGCAGAAATCGTAGGAATAGCTTGGGCAGCAGGCAAGATGACTGGATCAGCAGGGGGAGCAGGCAGACCGACACCAGCAAGGCCTCGATCAGCAGGATAAATAAGCAGAACAGAACACACAACAGCTAGACTGGCGAAGGGGGGCCCGACACGAGCAGCGAGTGAACGGACGAGAGCAGCAGCTCGACTAGTAGAAGGACCAAGTAACAAAACGAGCGGCAGTTAGGCTACGTTCAAGGTAAGTTGCAACAGATGAGGAGTTGCAACGGGTCAGCTGCTGGCCGAACTGACCCTGACCCGAAGCTGAGGGGTATAAGTCTGGAATATGAGGGCCAGCCAGGGGGCGGGCATACACAGGATGTCAGGTATGTGGAAAACCCACGAGCCAGTGCTGTTGAGAGGGTTGAGGGTACTAGACCCTTAGGGCGCCTGTATTTTAGCCAGGAACCAGACATTCATGGAGACGCCCGAAAGGACCCAATACGATGGAAACCACAGGCATTGGATAGGGCCACCGCTGAAGGTGTATTTGGCCCATTTCGTGCTATTGGCGTAGGCGAACGACTGTGTACCACTCAGGTAGCCATAGGTTTGAGTCAACACTCGTGATACTGGAGCACCTGGTCAGTGAGAAACGAAACTGCTACGAGACCTCGGGTGGGTGAAGGGTAAGGGGCGCTACAGAGAAGTTATGGAATCTCCCACCAGCACTGGTGCTCCCAGGCTGAGTTTAGGATCAGGGCCAACAATTATAGGGGAAGCTCGCGCTGAAACTGTAAGGAATGTGCAGCATCTCAGGAGGAGGAGAGAGAGTAAGCAGATAAAAATCCTATTCCTGCCTATATCTCTTTCCAGAGAGTCCATTTTCCATTTTGTCTTGGAACACAGCCCATTTCCCTCCTTACCACAGAAGACACCATCACCCTCCTTGCCTCTGAATGGAGCTTGTATCCCACCACGGCTCTGGGCAAATTCCCTCTGTTCAATTTCAAAACAGCACAATTCAACCCTGCGCTTACATAAACATGTTGGTATATCCGTATCTTCCACTCTACCCTGTGCAGCCCACAAAGTCAACATCACAAAACTTGCTTATCAAAAGCTAGGGGTGTTGTACAGCCACTGTGTTTATTTTCCGAGTAAGCAGCTATTTCATGTCTCTCTTTTCTTACTCTGCAAATACTCGTTATTTCCCGCGTGAGCGAGGTAGCGTTCAGAAGAGATGGCTGAGCCTTAAAGGAAAGATGATCCTTATTTGCCTCTTTCATCCGTTCCTTCTCTTGGAGAGAAACTTCAGGAGGGGAAGATAATCTGCTCCTCGCACCCACGCCTCTTAGTTGCCTTCTACTTTCTTCCCTTGCGCCCTCCTAATAATAGATCTTTGATATTGACCGAATTCCTGGTGATCCTTCAGGTTTTCTGCTTTAATTTTAGTGTTCCACCCCCACTCATTGCCACCCCTTTACGCGAGAGAACCTGCTCTCTTCTCCCTTCCCATTAATAGATAGGCGTGCCTCCCTCCTTCTCTCCAACACCCATTAATGGAGAGAGACCCTTTCTCATCTGCAGGCTGATAACCCGTTCACTATCTCCTTCCCTCGCCTTCTGCATTGTGTGAACCCGTCCAGGTTTGATGGATTGTTAGTTATACGAGAAACAATTTGCTTTTAGTCCTTGGGCAACATATTTTTCACATGAAATTGACCATAGCAAAGTAGAACCGCAGGACTGCAATATGTGTAGTTAACTATCTACCGACCATCACTGTTTGTGACCGTGTGTGTGTGTCCGTGTCTCTAACTTAATCTGGTCGACCACAATTTCTCCTGCCAGTGATGATGCTTGACCTGACCCTTTTCGTCCACAGGTCAGAACCAGCAGCCGGTGAAGGTGGGTCCAGGTCTGAGCGGGGCCTCCCTCACCGCCTCCGTCAGCAGCAACGTTATCCTAGTGGTGCTTCTCGCCTTCGTCAGGTATCACACGCTCGCCTGAAGACCACTAGAAGGGCATGAAAAATAAAAGACAGCATCCACGGAGTTGGGAAGGTGAATCTGAGTGCCACGGGTCTCACTGAGGACTGCAGTAGATCCATGTACGAGAGCCCGCGTTCGGTGAGTGTGGAAAATTTTTCTGAACAGGACTGACTTTGAAGAAATTATTACACGACACTGGAACATTTCTACACAAGTGAGGCGCCATTCTGATGGATCTTGTGATAACATTTGGCCCAAGCAAGCCAGCGGTATATGACTACAGGAACAAGATAAGAGTGGGCGAATTTTTGTACACGCACGCACATGAAAGTGCAGTGTTGATGGACGCTACGAGCAATTCAGAGCGTTGAATGAACAGTTACCGAGGCATCTGACGGATGTCTTAGCGTCGGTGTTCATTCGACAAAGGTGTCCAGCCACAATGTTCCCACCACCGACCTTTTGATCCCCAACGCCCATAATATGCTGTCACTCAAGGGTCAAAATCATGTATATTTCTAATATTTCAATCCATAGTGTATAGTGAGAAGTACACAGAATATGGTGGTCTATTTTTATGATGTATATACATATACATATATATATATATATAGTGTCGATAAGCCAAGGTACAGTTCGTTATAAGCACAAGAGAATTCCACAATAGCAAAGGAAAAGTCTTTTGTTGCTCTCTTTTTTTTTTTCAAATTTCCAGGTACTGCCCTCTATAGTCTGAGTTTACAGTGTTCTGCACAATATGCCTCGGAGTCTTATAGTGTTCTGCAGTGTATATCCGGGAGATATACATTGCACTGCCCTATAACACCTGATGTGAATAATGTACCAGGAAGCTGCGTGATAAAAGAAGTCCAGTATAGGGGTTTTCCGGAGACGGCTGGGAGTAGATGTTTAAGAGGTCATTTTAGGAGATTGATGGACAGGAATCACACACTCCTGTGTACTGTTGGGTTTGACAGAGGTTCCACTTTCGTTGTTATGCACAGAAGGTGGTTTGGTTGAAGTGCATTTGGATTTTTCAGCAATTCTCGTCACCAATCTCAGTATGTTACAGACGCCATGATACAACATATATATATATATATATATATATATATATATATATATATATATATTCCCCTGAAAAGAGTATCTTAAACATGGCTACGAGTCCACAGATGTGACGAGACATTTTGATCATACAACTTTGATCATTTCAATTTTTCTATAAAAAGAAAAGCGAAAAAAAAAATTGTATAAATGTACAGTTTAAGCCTTAGCTAGACGGAGTAACACTTCCAAGCGGATGACTTCAATGTTCAGTGCTTTGGTGGACATCCCGAGAGCGAAGTCGTGTCACGCGCGCGTGCTCCAGCCAGCACAGGCAAGTTGATCAGTGTTCGGGAGAATTGGATGAGACATTTCCCTACACGGCACATCTCTCTCTCTCTCTTTCTCTCTCTCTCTCTCCTCGCCAACTACGCGGCACTGTATTCACCATTCGTATTTCTGAGAGCAGTTGAAAGGAGAGATCCCTATTTACAGGATACGAGCTGAATCCTAGTGGGCTCTGACATCTTAATCTGTCCCATGGAGTAGTGTGCATGTACGTTACGTACCTCAGTGCTGACGTCCACGATGCCCGCCCATGGCTGAGAGGTGTGTGACGTCTTCTGCTTATTTGCGTGACGTCGCCGTTTGTTGGCGTGGGTTACGTTTTCTCACATTTAACGTTAAATCTATGACGTTTACTTACGTTGATTCTGTGACACAGTCCCTTCGCTCTTAGGTCCACACGGCGTCATTTTTCACTGACGTTCGACGTCATCTGTTGCAATCAGGACGTCACTGTTCGTTAACACGTGTTACCATCTTATTTTCACATTTGACGACATTCACCCTTGTTGAATCGGAGACGCCGTCTATTGTTTCATTACGTCTCCTCCTGATTTTGTTCGTAATCTTTCATTGTAGTGCGTCGAACGCGGGAACCAATAGTCCAATATTGGGATATTCATGCCACATACCTCAAAAGACCTCAAGCTGGATTTCATCTTTTGTATTGCCCTTGGAGGTTCTAAGTGCAAATGTTGTTAGTCGAGACGAAGTAATTCCTTTTGCCAAAGTGAAGATTACAAATATTTTACAGTACTCTCTCATTTCCCGTTGAGGTGATTCAGGTAGTAGTTTAGTTTGATACACCCAAGTTTACCGCATCCCTCTTCCCTACAATCAGTGTGGCTCACTCGAGTCGCTGGCAGAGACAGGGAGCTGAGCTGGTCTCCGGTGGCAGTAGCCAGCAGGAGGCGCCCGGCACGAGACCTGACAGATGGCTTCAGACGCCTCAGACAAGCGAGAGAGACCAGGTAATGATAATGAAGCTCAATGGCCATAGCTCTTCATTGCATCTCCATGTGCAGAAAATCTAATGGCAGCAGATTCAGTATGGGGGCAGAAGTTGCTCAGTTGACGTGACCAAACTGTAATTTCTTTTCTTTTTTGAAAATTTTAAGAAAGAAAAAAAAAGAATACTTTGAGATATGAATTAGTTTCTTAGGATTTCGCATATTTTAGAATCTGGAGGAAACGATATCTGGCTTAGCTCGGGTCAGTCTTGAGCCTCAGTGGCCGGGCCCATCATAGCCTGACACACCTCAAGAAACCGTGGCTTGTTAAGCTGGGCGGAACCGGACACTACTCAGCTATCATTAGTGTCAGGCCTCGGGATATTGTCCCCTACTATTTCTACCCTTGGAGACAGCTAGCTTCTGCTGTCTCTGACCCTAGATATCTGGCCTATATTGTTTCTGGCCAACGCTGTCTCTGGCCTCCGGGACTGGTTTGTGGCGGCTCTAGCCTCGGGGAGTGGCTTATGCTGTCTCTGGCCGTAGAGGACTGACCCCTCGCTGCCTCACGCCGAAGAGGATTGAGCCCTCGTTGCTTCTGGCTTGGAGAACTGGCCTACACTCTCTCTGGATAAGCGACTCTTTTGTATATTTTGAAGAGCCTCATTCGTCTGTATATG
The DNA here is from genome assembly GCA_038088735.1 of Panulirus argus. NCBI lineage: Eukaryota > Metazoa > Arthropoda > Malacostraca > Decapoda > Palinuridae > Panulirus > Panulirus argus. The sequence continues at coordinate 16,596 of JAYMFT010277096.1, read as the reverse complement.
ATGGAAGGTAAGGTTTATTCCTCCTGTGTATGATGAGGACCTTCGCCTGAATCCCTACCTGGTAGGACACAGGCATCTTCTGTCTCTCTCTTTTTTTACTCTTTCTCCATCTGACTTGGTCATTTGACGCCTTTCATTCGTACCATATGATGGTACCGCACGGGTGGTGGTGCACACACACCCACACACACACTTACTGCATCGGGACAAGTGAGAATAATGGCGCTCGTGTAAGTCTCCCGAAAACAGGTGAAAAATATCCGTGCACTCGAGACAAAATTACAATGTGACCATTTGTTGCCTACCATGACGATTCCATGGGATACCATGGGTCCGTTTTCTAAACTAGCGACAGGGAAAGATATTTAGCTTTCAGGCAGACGTGGAGGTGAGGATACAAGTGCGCCAGGGGTGGAGGTACGAGGTACTGCAGTATAAGGCACCTGCTGCCTGGGGTCGCCGCCTTGTGTTGTCCCCAAGGTACAGAAGCCAAAGGTTCTGGTGGACTAGATCTTAGACCTTTTATAAATGTCTCGTATGATATTCACTTCTTGTAATAAATATTTTTGTAAATAAGTGTTTTATTTCTGAAGCCTTTTTTTTTTTTTGGTTATGTTTAAGAAGAGGGTTTACAGGTAAGTCTTTCTGGACAATGAGAATGACGGGCCAAAAAAGAAATCTGCCTATCACTCTTGTTATGTCGAATCTGAACACCTGAACACACCCTTTGTTCACCATTGCTTCACAGCCAACCAAAGAGACTCGGGTGGAAACGAAGGAATAAGATTCACTTTAATCAAAAGGGAATTGCTTTAAACTTGATATTTTTACCTCTCTCACTTAAGATAATGAAAACGCTGATGGTGTAGGCAACTCCAGTGGGCGACAACGGGAGCTTATGAGGGGGCAGGGTTTATCAGAGCCTCCCAGGAAGCTGTTGGGTGCGCCCTTACTACACCCGCGGGAAGATTAACGATTTAATGGTTCGAGGTCTTTCATCAGCAGACAATGAAGACAGTCCCCGCGTACGTAAACAAGTCGGTAAAACACTGCCACCGGAACTGTTGGGGGCCCTCCCTTGTTTTTGATGGTTCGTTGTCGCGTAAAGTTTCGGGTAAATTGACATTAATTGCTCTGCTTTCATTGCTTGGTACACAACGGATGACCTGAAGGGAGACGACACCCTTAGCTAACCTCTATGAGAGGGTTTGCATGTCATACAATAGTGGCATTGTATGCGGCTGTGTCATAACGACTGTTTCGAACCTAACTTGTTTACCTGGTTCGTTTGGGTTCGTTTAAAGCTTCGGTTAGACTTGAACGTCAAGATGGATCAAATATCATTTCAAATTTTTCGGAAAACATTGCTCGTGGCGGAGAGGGGCATGATAAAACCTACTGATTTGGGAGGTTTTTAGGTTAGGTCACGGAAACGAAAGGAACATGAAGAGCAAAAAGAGATAAGTGAGTCAGACAAGGACGAAGAGAGAGAAGTAGAGGAAGAACAAGAAGGACAAGTGAAAGTAGAGTGATACAGTGTCTGGTTAAAGCAAAAGGGAGGTGAAAAATCTCGACATGTCAGAGAAGTGAAAATACAGAGTCACACAACACAGTCCGTAGAAAGTAAACCAACTCTCGACAGCTGATGGAACGATGCTCCTGTATTACACACACACACACACACACACGTCTTTTGAGTCGAGGTGACCATTTCTTGTTAGAAGGGAGAACGTGTCCACCCTCCTCCTCATTAGGTACAGGCTTGGTAATGCTTCCAACACCTGTAGCAAAATTCTTTATTTCGTAGTCGGGAGATTGATCCCTCGATTACCCACAGATGCAAAGGCTATAAAACCGAATTAATAGATAATGGATATGGATATGGAATTAATAACTGATAGGTGATAGAAATGGAAGCATTCTATTTTGAATTTTGTTTCTATTTTAAATGTGTTATATATATATATATATATATATATATATATATATATATATATTTCTATTGTAGACTCGGTCAGCACACTGTCATCACTGCTCTGTCATGAGACCGTACTGGCACCTGAACAGAATGTAAACTTTGATCCAAACGTCGATTTATGAATTTTAGAATGAAATCTTTGGAAATTTTTTTTTCTAATGAAAATTTTAATGCCAATTTTAACATCTGGATTTTTTTTTCTAGCCGCCGGTGCCCATCACCGTCCTGACGAACGGCGTCTAGAAGAGCAACCCAGGGCTTAAAACCTTTACCTCTGTTTCCATACTACCCAGCAGTACGGTAGGTTATCAGAGGTCGAGGAGCCCCATGCCTCCCTGTTAGTGCAGGTAACTAACCACAAGACAAACGAGCTAAGGAGTTACGACCAGCAGGGATAGAGTTGCGCACCCAACTCCAGTGTAAAAATCCGATAAGTATTAACGAAAGTTTTGGCAATATCGTCTATCTTGCGGGAGAGGCTTTATCTCTGCTGATTATCTCGGGGAGTTGCGTCAGATTTTCCAGCCCCTCTGGTAGCGTCTGGGAAGTAAATTACCTGGTCGAGTCGGTGTCGTTCTTTTTAATGAATATGGTGGTCAGGGTCGCTCTTCAATGGCGATTAAGACCTAAAGTTGTTTTCGGTGTGCGAAACAAACATTTTTCAAGCAGAGGAATAAATGTAAGGTCTATGAATAACAAAGAATAAATCTGAGGTTTGTGAGTAACGAAAATGAATCTGACGTGAGTGAATAACAAGGCATTAATTTAACGTTAGTAAACAACAAGATGTTTGTTTCACAGATGTCAAGACTTCACGAGAGAGAGAGCCAAGCTTCTTCACATCGACATCACACTCTTTCATGATGACACATGTTATCTCTGTTGCTAAAGACACAAAATTCATTATTTCACGTTCGTCGCGAATAATTGGAATGAAACGGTTGTAATAAACATGTCTAAGTCTTTTCTTTTTCACGTCACACATTCGGTAAAAATGGGGACTATGAGCCATTATTCTTCCCAGCCCTAACGCGTACCCGAACCCATACACCTGTGAAACCGTGATAACAATTTTCCCCGAAGAACTTGAGCCATCCATTGTTCCACGGTGAGAAAAGTCAATCAAAACTTTGAGGTGCCACCTATTCACGCGTAAGTGATCTATTGAAAGACTCGCTCACTCACAAAAAAGGGAAAAGGGTCTCCCTACCCGGTGTAGTTGAGGTAAGGATCTGACCGCAATCAAGAACTCGGGACAGTAAATCTTTCCCCACCTGCTGTGGTATCCTCTGTCCAGACGGCTCAGCAGTCTTAACAAGCCACGGCCTCTCGGGTTCCCCTCGCCAGATACACCAAAGTTGTTGAGAGAGAGAGAGAGAGAGAGAGCGAGTTCTATGAAGGTGGAGCCTCAGGTGGCTGGTACGGTCTCTCCTTATGCGTTGCCGAGAAATCACGTCTTTCGGAATATTCTTTCTCTCTCTCTCTCCCTCCCTCCCTCTTTCTGCTGAGAGCACTGAGCGACGCTACCCGCCAGCCCTGCCATTACGGCTAAATTTCGTTGTTGTAAGTGCTCATAGGCAGGTATTATCCCTCTACGGCTTGACCATTCATCTAATCTTTCACTGACCAGGTCCTGGTGTGCAGTGCGAGAGGGACCAGCACCAAAATCAGTCGGCCGTGGGGCGACGTTGTGTCTGTACCCCCATCAACTGATGGGTCACAAAGGACCGTCCAGCTCCAGGGAAAGATGTGCTGGGCTGTGTTCAAGTCGCAATACCCCATCACTTGCGCCCGCAGATCTGAATTACAGTGTGCTTTACGACATAACCTCATCTGAGGTGACCGACTTCAGTTTTTAGATCTTGCAGAGACAACTACTTCGACCGATTTTGGGCCAAGCAAAACAATGTTATACGCTAAGCCACATATGATATATTGTGTAATCGTAAGGAAATTGTGTTAAAGGGACAATCTGAAATATTTCCCCTTCAGAAAACTCAAAATTATCACTAGATAGCAAGAACCTTATCAGTATACAGCTATAAGAATTGAATTTCAAGAGCCCACCATTCATGCAATGCAACGTTTTCACGGGGAATTTAACACAGTAGGTTATCTGTTAATCTGTGTTAAGAAGCATCAAATTTCCTGTCTCGATTTAGGAAGAGTTCCGGATCCTGCCCAGTATGCATGAGAGGACGGACTGCTGACTAGGTCTTAATGCAACGTCCCCTGCGAAGTGAGGCGAGATATCCTCAAGAGGAGATTAAAGACCTCCCTGCCTCTCCTCCCTGCTGTTGGGTCAATTATCTGTAACGTGTGTCGTCGTCTTAAGGAGGTGTGTCTGTCACATTGCTTCTGCTGGAGGGGAGTCTGTTATACCTCGTCTGCTGAAGGGGCTTCTACCACTCCTCGTCTGCTGTAGCCACCCCCTCGTCTACTGTAGGGGAGTCTGTCATACCTTGCCTGTTGGAGGTGCGTATACCACTCCTCGTCTGCTGAGGGGAAGTCTACCATACCTCGTCTACTGGAGGGGAATATACCAACCCTCACCTTCTTCAGGTCAGTCCTCCATAACACGCCTGTTGTAGGAGTGTCTGCCACACCTAGTCTGCTGGAGGGGAGTCTGCAACATCTCCCTTATTGCTTCAGTGAACGTTGCAACACAGACCTAAGCAGATTATAATCTTTTTGTTTCGATCACCAGACGAGCTGGTTGGATCCAATTCAGAACAAAACAGTCCAGCTTGATCTACTTCAGGTTAATCAAGTTTAAATATGTTTAAATCCCTTTAGGCAATTAGTTTCGATATTTAAGGCTTTAGTTAGGTTTAGACTAGAGTTTGTATGCTGTTATCTGTAAGTGATCACGATCAAGCAAACATTTACACCACCCAACGTTGAGTTGGGTTCCTTCAGATGCAACTGGGTTTAGTGAAGTTCTACCTTTGGTATGGTGATTTCTGGAGCTGTGTTGGCCATCTTGTATCGAGATCATTCCCACTTATTTTCAGTGCCTCTGTAAGGTTTCAGGTGATTAACATTGCCTGTGTCACTAAGGATAGAAACAAGTTTATATATGTGTTCTTGTTTATCTGTGCCACCTGAACTATGAAAGCCGACTCGATTCTCTGCTCTGTGATACCATTAAATTTGAAAGAACCACCCACAGACGTACAGAACCACAGATAATCAGTGTAAGCAAGCCAATACCGTCAACCGGTGTAGCTCAAGTAGCCCAGCCACTTCTGGTCGTCTTCCTTTAAGGATTCCAGCGAATCTTTTCTCATAGGCGTCGATATCTCTTAAAGAATCTGACGGAACGGACGTAAAAGTTTTATATCAGATTAACCCTCGATATATTACCTCTTTTCAGCTATCCCCTTATATGCGCCATGACGTCTCTTTCTTCTATGTGTTTTATATATATCATTTCGTCTACTGTTCTTGTGAACTGTTTTCGTGTATCCTCGGCCCTATGGCCTGGACCAGTGGCACGCCTCTAGCTGCTGCTTCCCACAGCTTCTGTGTAGAGACTAGCCGCACGAGTATTCTTTATGATACCACCTTCTTTTCAACATATAGCGAAGCGGTGGATTTCTCCTCCATCTTTTGTCCTCCCCGTCTCTTATAACCTTTAACAGTCAGATCTACAAATACTTGAGGAGCTCAGATTAAACCTTGGGGCATTATTTTCTCTTGTACCCATTAACGCGCCTCTCAGCCGTAAAGGTTATGATCGGCGCATGCCCATGTTAAGTCGACTGCTTTACTATACAGACAGTATACATATAATGGTTACTTTTACCCTTTTTTGAGAATTCTTTGAAACTGAAAATTCAAAGAAATCTTTGAAGCTAGCGATCGCTTTTTGTAAAAATCTTTTTCATCGTTATGCTAATTTTCTCTCTTGCAAATTCTTACGAGTAACATAAATTTCGGAAAAAAATATTAATCCCATTACTTTGCATTCCGTGTTGGAAGCAGAATTCTTGTCAACTGGTGGAGCAAAAACTCTCCTTGTAGTTGGACGTGTAGGCGAAGAGCTATGATGTCCCTCATGTAAGACACGTTCCACTGACTGTGTCACGTTTAGAAGTGCGCCAGGCAATCACATCCCTTTGTTCTTGATTAAAAGCAAAAATTCCCTGCAGAAAAATGATCAGCATTTTTCAGTTGATAATGGAATGGCCACAGAGCCACTTTTCAGGGTTCCTGTTGTCCACTCCTATATTTTTCTTCCTGTGCTTTTATGAATAACTTGTTGTCAAAAGTGTTACGCTCTTGCACCACGTATCTAAAAAAGAAGAAAAGAAAAAAAAAAAGAATCGCGTTGAGAACACTGGCAAACTAAGAGGGGGACAAAAATAATCAACTCATCTCAGAGCTGTTCAGCAAAACTCGTAAAGATCGACGGGAGTTGTGATGCATTTCAAGCAGTCCATTACATATTCATGACATGCGGACGAGGAGGACAGACCGGGGCGAGCCCTCCTCCCGACGTAATTGGTTAGGCGGCCGACCCGTCGGCCAGGATATGCATACCTGTATATCATCCTCTTCATATCCTTTCCCCCAGCAGCATGCAGACAGGATCTTAATGCTGCATGACTGCAGCATAGTTCACTAGAAAGTAGGGTATGGATGGAACATAGCTCAGCACTTTGGTGTATGGCTATGACATAGCTCAGTACTGTGTCGTATGTATGGAACAGAGCTTAGTACTGTGGTGTATGGCTGAGGCATAGCTCAGTACTGGGGCGTATGGCTGGAAAATAACTCGGTGCTATGGTGTATAGCTACAACATAGCTCAATACTGTGGTGTAAGGGTGGAACACAGTTCATTGCACTATGGTTGCATGGGTTGGAGCAGATCTCTCTTCACCGTAGTGTATGACTGGACCACAGATTAAACCAACACACTTTGTGGTATACTACAATTGGTTCAATATGATGTATGACTGGAATGCATTTCAGTTTACCCTGACATATATGTTGGTTCACAGTGGTGTGTGGATGAATATATTCATTTCCCTCTGGTGTATGGCTGGAATACATTCACTTCACGGTGGGCTATGACTGAATACATTTAGTTCACGCCGGAGTATGGCTGAACTAAATCAGTTCACCATGGTTTATGGCTGGAATGCATTTCAGTCGAAGGTAATTTATTCTTGGAACACAGGTCATTGCTCTACCTACATGAAATATTCTAGGAAATCAGTTCCAGTGCTTGGTACCGAAGCTTCTTTTGCCGAATCCTAGCTGAAATAAATGTTACTAGAGAGTACTACACACTCCCTGGGAAGTCTAACAAACATTTTTGACGTGTGGGATACTGTCTTGCATTCATAACCTTCTGAGACATTAAACAAGACACTTCAGATGATATTCACTGGTCGGTCCGAGCTTGATTTCCCCCATTACCATCTCATGGGCGACATTCCCATAAGACCTCACTACTTCGCGGCGTTCTGACCCAAAAACCGGGTGATCAGACCAACTGCGAGATGACCCTTCTGTCGATCGCATTCATCCCATATGTGAAAGGAGTGCTTAATCACAGACAGTAGAACGTAACGATGGCACAAGATATGCAGGATGAATCTGATGCATCAAGAACGAAAACCTTTCAATCACTGAGGTGCGCTAAAGCCTCCTGCTGGCGGGGTATGTGCGCACTGAGCTTCCTGCTGTTAAGGTAGATGTACACTAGGCCTCCTGTTGGCAGGGAAGTTATGTCCTATGTCTCCTGCCGGTTTAGCAGATGGGGACTTGACCTATTGGTGTGGCAGACGCATACTGGGCCTCCGGCAGGTGTGGCAGATACATACTGGGCCTCCTGCAGATGTGGCAGATACATACTGGACCTCCTGCAAGCGTGGCAGAAGATTTGCACTGGTCCTTGCCTTGTCCTGTTGTAACAGATGTACACTGAGCCTCCTGTAGATGTGCAGTGGACCTCCTGCTGGTGTAATAAACAGACCTCCGTTGATACAAGAGATAAGCACTTGGGCCCCCTGCTAGTGCAGACGGTAGGTCCGCTGCTCTTCGTGCGGGAGGTGTGTACTGCTGTATCGGAACTGCCTTTGGCCCCTTGCATCTGCGCCGCTTATGCGCTGGGCCTCTTGCACCTGCAGCAAATGTTGGTTTCTAGTAACAATACGTACGTTACACTACAGCTCGTGCGGCTGCCAAACCTTACAGGTGTTCGTAAAAACAGTGTACCTTACTTACCCCTTGGTAACCTTGGCTCAGAAACTGGGAAAATATCAAACATACTTTTTTTTTTTCTATTTTTCTGGAGTGATGGAATTTTTACGCCACCAGACTTTCGTTTGAGATCCTTACAAAACTCGAATCAGATTCTCATTTTAATTTTGCAGAAGGGAGTCAGATGTAGGAGCACTTTAAGTAGCGAAGGGAGAACATAGAGTAACCATAGAGATTAAATGTATGCAGGGGGTGTTCTGGTAGGGCGAGTACCAGCCATTAGACAAGCGAGGGGAGAGAAGTGACATGCACGTAACCTTGTTAAGGACCGAATCAATTTTCATTAAGTGACGCTAACCAGCTTAATGTTTATTCAGCTGTGCTCCGTCGGTGGAAAGAGCTTGTGAGACAGAAATTGAACAGATGTTATTGAAAGGCCCGAGTGGGATGTCAGTATAAAGCTTATTATATGGAGTGAATAGCACAGAAAAAGGAATTTTTCGTGCAATTATGGAGTCTCTCTACTGTGTTCAGAGTGCGTTACGGTGGTATTTTTAAGCATGCAAATCTAATCAGTTTAGGAGAGTGATTAATGTAGTTACGAGTTAATGATCTGTGGAAGTTTGAAGTGGACGAGATGATTTGATTACTGGCGAGGATGTGTGGGTGTGTGTGTGTGTGTGGATGAATGGCACCGAGGACGTGGAAGAGGATATGTAAACGTTATCACACAGGCTCCTGTGTGGAAGGTGGTGGAAGCTGCAGTACTAGCAAGAGTGAGGCCAGTTGCTGCACTGCTGGGGCGAATGACATGAAATGAGCAACTGTTCTAAAACCAGGTCTGTGCATAAATACGGTGTAGTCTTTCCTCATCCACACTTAAGACTTAACTCCTGGAGAGAAGATTTCACCAAAGACCTCTTGTCAGTGGCAATATATCCGCCCTGACCAGCCTCACAGGTTGGGGGAGGTGTCCAACGCAGGTCTTCTATCCACATTTTTGTCAGACTCTCCGAGACCAGCTCGGCGAGAGCTTGTGCTGAAATGGCGGGAGGGAAATTGCGAGACCCTGAGAACGACTTTCAAGAATGATGCAACGAAGAACAACACCCTATTGCCTGATTATGGAGAGTTAGCGGCACCCCTTCTTCTCGTAAACTCCTCGCACGTAAGAGAGAGAAAGGGAGGGAGTAACAAGCGAGTGCTTCCATTGCCCATACCGTCTCAATTTCTATGTGATGTCGTGTGAGGCAAACCCAGTACCAGATGGTCTTTTAACAATCCTCGTAGTGGGCCAGTTTGCACCAGCGTCACAGCAACGGCCTCTGGTGCTGACCGAACTGCATGAATGTGCTATTACCGTTTAAGGCCTTGCGTATGTGGCCGGATCGATCCATATAGTTCAAGGAAACCCCATGCTGCACCAAAATGAGTCACGGTCGCTAACCTCGACAGCGTGATTTGATATCATGCAGTTTCCTCGAGCGTATCACTGAGACACTGTGAAGAGATATTCTGTTGTTCCCAGCTGTATCGAATTCCATCGTACTGTTCTTCATATCACGTATCTATCTAATCCTCTTGGACTGTGATAGTGGTGTGGGAGGAAAGGTATGATGGCGTCGTGGTTCATATCTGTCCAAGTCCTCCAGCAGGTGGCTGTGTTGATAAGGCTATTAGACCAGTCAATGTCGCCAGGTCCGGCATAAGGAACACTAAACCACTAGACTTAATTCAAAAAGGAAACGGAGAAGAAGCAGAAAATCTCATCACAAGCACTAAACCTCTTGACTTAATACAAAAGGAGGAAGAAGACATCAGATTACGCTAGTTCACATCTTGAAACGGAGAAGAATCAGATCTCATCGCAAACTTTCGGAAATCAGACACGTAAAACTGAGAATAGCCAGCCTTGCGTCCCTGTCGCTCGAGAGGCGATATGCCGGCAGCTTCCAGATTGCCTCACCTGCGCGCGGCACCCGCAGCTTAAGACAACCCGGATCAGAATCGGAAAGAAATCTTGGCGAGTAAACTATATCTTTGACCCGTCAGACGGAGCCAGAGTGTGAGAAATATGCGTCAACTTCACCGGGTTTCTCCAGCTTTGACGAGATGCTGACAAAGCAAACCTGCAGGCAAAGTCTGCCTGATGCAGGAGCATGCATACTGATGAGTTCGACTGCATGCCCGGCCCTACACAGGCACTGGCCCCCAGCCTGCAAACAAAAACACACGCTACGCTTCATGTACCGTCAACAACGCGGCGGATCAATGAATACCGTAACGCGGAACTTAAGAACCTATATCCTGGGGTTGCAGAGCTCATGATGCCATACCATCGCGACGCAGAGCCCATGAACCTAATCCATCGTGATGCAAAGCACAAGAACCTATATGATCATGATGTAGAGCCCTTGAACCTATGTCACCGTGATGCGTAGCTCCTGAACCTGTACCAAGGGTCACGAAGCAGAGCTTACGAACCTATATCACGGCGATGCTGTTTTTATCTTGACCGACTGAAGGTATTGACAACCACTCGATTGATGGTTATTTCTTGATGTTGTCGGCTTTAATAACCCCGTCACATGATAGGGTTCAGACCCAGATAACCACCCGCTGATCTAGTCACTTTGTCTAAGTGGCCCTACCTCACAACACCTGCTGATCAAGCCACAATGTCTGAGTTCGTCCAACCTCGCAAGCCATTGTAATCATATACCCCCAGTAGACCTTGGGGTGGGGTTAGGGGGATGCACGCGGTGATAACGTTTCTTGTCTACTACGCCAACTTTACCAGCTCAGTCTAACATTAAGAGAAGCCCCTGCAGTAAACGAAAGCATATGAGGAGTTGTGTGGGAAAATAACTGAACCACAACACTCAGTACATGGTAGGGAGAATCACTCATCTACAACAAGCGGCTTCGTACACTCACTTTCTTAACTATTTATCTCCTGGTTTTGCCTAATACTCCAGCAATCTGCTTGCAATAGGCGCTTTGCTTAAAGCCCTTTATCTTAATGCCACATCTGCATGTAATGTTTACTAATTTCTTATTTAAAATCCTTTTGAACCGCGAGATCTAGTTAGGAGGCAGACATGCCACGTAATGAGTTCTCCTCGATACCACGACTTCAGCTGAGCTCAAGGCGTTATCTGGGACACATGAGGACAAAGCGACCTCCCTGGCCCCTCTCAGTCATTGTATCTAATGGTTTATAACTTTGAAGCTAAAGAGAGAGCTAAATTATCACTAATTATCACTAATCGTGTGCGCAGCAAGTAGCCTCTATATTTCATATCCATATGAAATAGGAAACGGCCATGAACCCCGTCATATTTAGAAAGTTCAGAACTCATTTATTCTTTTACGAAAAAATATGATCAACGTTCTTCTGATTAAATCTGTCCTGCATTTCATTTCGTCAATGATTCTCTAATTGAATTTTGTTGATCTTTAATAAATGAAAGTGCGGAGCTTTCCCTATACTGTCAGCGGGTCTTAGAAGCCTCTATGATCATGAGAGCTCCTGAGGTACCAGACGGCAACCTGAAGACCAGGACAACAGACCCATAGAGATAACTTGGTAACAGAGGAGACATGGCAGTAGCAGAGCCATTGGGAGGAACAACATAGCAGGGGCAGTAGCAGAGCCATTGGGAGGAAGAACATAGCAGGGCAGTAGAAGAGCTAAGCGTAGAAGTCCCCAAGAGGAGACCAAGATCCCAGAGCCCTTAGCAATGTCGATATAAGAGAGAGGCTTCCCCCATATGCCATAGGTTTAGTACACAAATGTCTTACATCTCATTTTGTCGGGAGCCTCCTCCATTTAGCAGACACCCCAGGGGTATTCTACTATATAAAATGTTTTCCATTTTTGTCAGCCGAGACGGCACGGGCAACTGAGGCCCTAATCAAAGCCATCCCAGTAACGCTATATATCCCTACCCTGAGCTAAGTACCCATTTTATCGACCAACCCCTAGGGGTGGATAAACAGCTGGGTTGACTGTGGACCGATTGCCGCAGCCAGGATTCGAACCTTTGCGATGGAGCCTGGCCGGCCCGGGATTGCGTCACGGTCAGGAACGCTTCCCGCTACACCACGGAAGTCCAAAAATACTCATCCAAAATCTTATCACCAATTTCTCACGAAAGCACAAAAATACGCAACATACTATTAAATCTCAAGGAAAGGCAATCCCGGATCATTAGGAGGTTATAAACCCTGGAGGCAGAACCAACTCAATTACTGAACATGTCGAGATAAGAAGAAAATTGAATTTTGCCTTTTAAGCATTTGCCTCGACAGGCCGGTAGTAGCCTAATGACGTCGATCCAGCCATGCCAGCGTAGTATTATTACCTACCAGTAGCCGTAAACGTTTCCTGAAATAACAAGTCAAGTGTCCATGGGTACAAAAACATACTGGCTTAGTTTAACTGCTCGAGCAGATTAGGGAAGTCTTGACTAGCGTATGCTGTCGCCTTTCCTACCAACATTTTCTAAATAAACCTTTGGCTCTAGTCCAATCTGAGATACTAGAAAGAATCTTATTGAGAATTTAGATTTCATCAAGAGAGGGAATGTAGTATGTCTCTCTCCATACACAGCCTGAGTATCTTGGTGCCCAGATTTCATTGGGATCAGCTGCAGGAAGGAGCGATTGCTGAGTGTGTGGGAATCAGAATAAAGCACCTCTTTATCAAGTCTCAGTAACACCGGCTGAAAAGCTACTTAAAAATAGTGGTTGAACAGAATTAAGAATGACTATGATTTCAAAAGGAGTCATTGCAACATGACAATCTAGCTCAGGCTCCCCTGCTAGCCGGACGGTCATAAGCAAACACCTCGTCATAAATCAGAAGGCACACAACGAAATGAAACGAGTTAATACGAGTTCATTAAAGAATGTACGGCTAGCGTGAGAGCTTCAGCGAGGCTGAATTAGCGAAAATGTCTCCATTCAGCACTGTTCAGCGTGCCCTACCACCTAAGAAGCTGGGTAGAGGGCGGGTTTCTTCTGCGACATATCTTCTTAACCTCCTCTTTAGATCATCAGCGAATGGCTCCTACTGCACGTCATTTCGCTGGGTAGCGACCGTACCATTCCTTTTTCAAAATTCTTATCTTTATCTAATTCGTTTTACAAGAGTTCTAGCGAAAGCTGCTATCTTTGTAGACTGAAGGAAGAGAGGTTGAAAGAAAACGCTGGCTCCAGGGATAATTATTCTAACGAAAACCACAGGTTGCAAAAGTAAAGCTCACGTCCTTTATCGAATACCTCGTAGGCGTATTATTACGTTAAACGGCAAAAGATATTCTGAGAAACTGGTCGCATGAAATGTCGTCAGTTTAGCGCTCGCTAAAAGTGTAAACTGAGCGAGTAGCTATTATACCCTTCCCCAAGTCAGACGAACGGGTGAGACTAGTCCCTATTCGCTGGCTGGTTAGAGAAACAGGTTAGACTTGAACTCGCCGAATAGGAACATTATTATGACCCTTGACAAGGACCTTACGATCCTGGGGTATACAGTGGCATAACCTTTGACATGACCCTTAAACGTCAGATTCAGAGGCCTCGCCATAGTACACCGTCGTGCTCAGAGGTCAGATTGGCCAGCAGTTGGACGAATGAGAACAAAAGCTGTTGACATCTGTCCCAAATTGGGAAGAAAATATATAGATATAGACCCCCGCTTCACATTATAGCAATTATTCTATAAATTTCAAACCGAAATTCATCAAAATTCACGTAACATGCTAACCAGATAAATTAACTTGCCCTAACAAAAAAAAATATTCTTCGCAAGCTCACCAAGTAACCTAACCTAAGCAGGCATCGTAGCCAGATATCATACACGCAGGAAAATCATCCATAGAAAAGATTTTACTTTTTTCTTATCTGTTAAAAGGGAATAGATGGTCATCGCCTCCGTGACGCCTGCTGGACCAACACTCCACGACCCCCTGACGGAGACACGATGGCCCTCCCCATACTGGTCAGACATTATGTAAATAATACTGATGAATTGAAGAAATATCCTAAGTTCCTTAGGCTTTAGTAAGCCCCTTTGTTATATTCATATGTACTTGCGACACTTGCCAGATGCTTCTGGTATTATTGTACAGGGGTACCTAGTGACAGCACTAGGATCCCGATTCCCCTATCAAGGAATAAAGTATTGAAACTGAACTGAACTGAATGAAGTGAAAGCTTTATTTTATAATATGATATCTGAAAGTTAAATGTTGCAGGGCAGCTAGGGGAATTTTCCATGTACACTGACTTGTGCTTGGTTAAGCTTTGTGTTATGTTCTACTACTAGAGTTTTCCTGTCTCACTCTGAGTCGTAAGAGTTAGGACCTCTTCATACAACTTGACACCCCTATACTTGTATTACCAGGGTATTCTTCATAATTCTTCAGCAGTCAGGAAATTTCCATACCTTTCAGGCCATGTGTATAATGGATATGTCCAGGTAGGTTGTAGATAGTATATAGCCACGGACCAGGAAGATTTTCACTAGTACCACCCACCTCCTCTGGGTATTGAGAGGGTTAGTGACGGCTGTGTAGTTTGCCAGCACTTCAGTGGTCGTCTCGTTGCACTCCTCTGACCCAGGTAGCTGTCTTTTTTCTCTGCCTCAACCACACACAGACTGCTGGCATTCTGTCCACAAACTTACAATCTCTCCTTGTCACACCTAACACTTCACAACTCCTAATTCACTTAATTAATTCTTCGTAACTCTAGATTTTTCCAGCAGTGAGCATTATGTGCTACCTCTGCCTTTTGGCAAAGTGGTTGGAGGAAAAGATAGAAGAAGTGGGAAGGAATATTAGGTAGAAGCAGTAAGTAGGGGTGTTAGGTGGAAGCATCAGGTAAAAGTAATAGATTGGAACATTAGGTCTGAGCCTCTGAAAACACTGCTGTAGAGTTGCCCTCTACCAGTGGCCTGTTAAAGGTGAGGCACCAAAGACTAGAAAGCAGCATTAGAGTTCACCAGTTATGAAGACTTTTGCCATAGCCATCCCCTTGAGGGAGTTCCTGAAGGGAACATGCATCAGGGATATAGATCAGTAGATAGATAGAATAGGTATGTCCAGTCTCTTTGATGTGTGATGAGAGACTGACTTTAGATTTTTTTCAGCTGCTTCAAGTTAGTTGTTGGTGATAAGTAGCAGTTAGTGAAACTGAACGAGAACCATCCACATTTGAATTAGTGCATGAACTAGTGGTAGTATTTCTGCATTGCACACACATGTATATGCTTCCTCTAGTGGTCATGGACTAAAGCCAGTAACAGTCAAGAGGTTCAGACTCTTATTTTATTGTAAGAATTACTCTCTTCAAGCAATTCTTATTATATGTATTACACCTAATAGACATATGTCTTCTTTTCAGATTATTCATTTCCCTATATGGTCATCATATTGTCTGTAGTGTCAAATGCTGCACATTTTGCATTTCAGCTTGATCAGGTAAGCACTTAACCTTAAGTAGTGTGCATAACTTAGCAGTTACCTTCATCTTGGATTTAATTTTATTTGAATCAGTTAGGCAGAAATATATTTTTTCATTGAATTACTTAGCTTCCTATTACTATGCCTCGTATGGTTATTCAAGAAAGAACACTTCCCACACTTTCCCTATGTGTCATAGAAGGCACCTGAAATGGGTAGGAGTGGGAAACTGGAAACCCCTCCCTTCTTGTAATTCCATTTCTGAAAGTCGAAACAGAAGAAGATGCCAAGCAATGAATGCTCATCCTCCTCGTAGGCTCAGGCTTAGGTGTCTCATTGTATGTGGATATAAACAAGATGAGAAGAAAGGAGAGATAGGTAGTATGTTTGAAGAAAGGAAACTGAATGTTTTGGCTCTGAATGAAACAGAGCTCAAGGGGAAGGGTGAAGCACTTCCTCCAAAATTCATAAATACTGCCCCTTGTCTCTTCTTTTTCCCTTTCACTAATCTCTTCATATATTTCAATTAAGGCTTGGCCTTTTTATGCACTTTTGTCCAGAACTGGAGCCTCCAGCATATGAAAAAAAAAAATTTACAGAAACAGAAGTGTTTATGGATTTTGAGAAAGCATGTGATAGGGTGGATAAGAGATGCTTTATGGAAGGCCTTATGAACATATACTGTGAGAGGAAAACTACTAGAAGCAGTGAAAATTTTGCTGTCTGAGATAACATTCTCTCTTTCCACACATTCTTCACCGCTCCTAGAACCTTAGCCCCCTTCCCCACCCTTTGACTCACTTCCGCTTTCATGTTTCCATTTGCTGCCAAGTCCACTCCCAGATATCTAAAAAACTCCACTTCCTCCAATTTTTCTCCATTCAAACTCACATCCCAACTAACTTGTCCCTCAATCCTGCTGAACCTAATAACCT
>JAYMFT010277085.1:0-10542 GCA_038088735.1 Panulirus argus | reverse complement strand
GGTCTGTGGGGCCTGGATGTGGAAAAGGAGCTGTGGTTTCAGTGCATTACACATGACAGCTAGAGACTGAGTGTGAGTGAATGTGGCCATTTTGTTTGTCTCCTGGCGCTACCTCGTCGGTGAGGGGGGTGGCGATGCTATTTCCCGTGGGGCGGGGTGGCATCAGGAGTGGATGGGGGTGAGCCAGTGTAAATATGTACATGTGTATATGCATGTGTATGTTGTGTATGTATGTATATATGTATATGTTAGTATGTATATGTATGTACTGTGCATATGTGTGCATGTATGTATATATGCGTGTCTGTGAGGGGATGGGTCTTTCTTTGTCCTTTTCCTGGCGCTACCTCTCTGACGCAGGAAACAGCGATCAGCTATAATAAGTAAATAAATATATATAGTAATTGCTCGATTTAACGGACCCAATATGACGGATTTCTGATTTAACAGACCAGACATATAATA
Organism: Panulirus argus; assembly: GCA_038088735.1. Taxonomy (NCBI): domain Eukaryota; kingdom Metazoa; phylum Arthropoda; class Malacostraca; order Decapoda; family Palinuridae; genus Panulirus; species Panulirus argus. The sequence goes on along the minus strand of JAYMFT010277085.1, from coordinate 10,077 downwards.
ATACGTTAATTGACAATAATTGAAAAACAAAATAAAAATCTCAAACACTGCACCTAATGCATTTCATATCGCACTTGTTTTTGGTAGTGTAGGGTATCCTTGCATTGGCGATGTGGTGGGATGAGAGAAACACAGATTGGGTGGGAAACACTATACGAATTCTAACTTTTCGACAGTCTTGATCACAAAATTAGTGCAGAAGAATAGGACTCCAGCTTATATATGTACATGTCGTCGTGAGCTTCACCCCCTGGGTACTAGTGTGACCTTCCAAATGGTTGTATCCTGCGTTTGACCTTGCCGTCTCTGCATGTTCCACCTGGCCACCCCTCCCATGACTGACCTCGTTGTCTCCATCATGCTTGATTTTGATGCCTCTTCCTCGGTGATCTGTCTGGCGGCTGCTCTTGCAAGGCACACAAGGCTCTCCCGGTGATTTGTGTTTTCTTTTTTCACTATGTAAGCCACCTCAATTGTTTTTCTTTTTTTTTCCCGAACTGCCCTTGCTTAATATTTTCACCCCACTCCAGTTCAGCAGGTGCCCTTTTCCTCTACATGAACCACCAGTGAGTTAGAGGTTTTGTGCGCCCCTGTAACTCCCAGATGGTGCATGCAGAAGATAAAGGGCACCTACCGAACTGAAGTGGGGTGAGAATACTAAGCAAGGGCAGTTCGAGAAAAGTATGAAAAATGATTGAGGTGGATTACATAGCGACAAAAGAAAACACGAATCACCGGGAGGGCTTTGTGTACCTTTCAAGAGCGGTTATGTGACAGATCACTGTGGCAGAGGCAGCAAGATCAAGCTTGACAGAAATGATAAGGTCAGTCACAGCAGGGTAAACCAAGAGGAACATGGCAGAGGCAGCAAGGTCAAATGCAGGGTGCAACCATTTGGGAGGTCACACCAGGTTCCCAGGAGGTGAAAGCCGACGACGACACTTACATATATAAGTTGCAGTCCTGTTCTTCTGCACTCATTCTAAGATCAAGACTCTGTCAAAACGTTAGAATCAGTATGGTGTTTCCCACCCAATCTGTGTTTCTCTTACCCCACCACATCACCAGATTGTCAAGGAAAATTAATATACTCACTTTGTTTCAGTCTCAGTCTGTCTCAAGCTATTCTGTGGTCAGGTTATATACAAAGAGATGTGACTTTATTTATTTATTAATTTTGAAGTCCTTACAATTCAAAATGGCATCAAATGATAGAGGAGTTGAAAGAGAGCTTATATTGTATCAAAAAATGCTTACATTCGATTTAACGGACTTTTGGCATTAACTGAACACCCCTTTCCCTATTAGTCCATTAAAAATGAGGGATTACTATATATATTATATATATATATATATATATATAGATTTCCAGTGGGCAGGATGGCATCAGCAATGGATGGGGGCGAGCAAGTGTGAATATGTACATGTATATATATGTACTGTGCATATATGTGCATGTATGTATATATATGTGTATTTGGGGGATGGGTCTTTCTTCGTCGTTTCCTGGCGCTACCTTGCTGATGTGGGAAACAGCGATCAAGTATAATAAATAAAATATATATATATTTGTATATATACCTTACCATCATACCCCAGGAGACCATTCTCTATTAATAAGGCTCTTGCAGCAGTCAGGAAGCTGGCCTTGTCCCCTGGTTGGGTACACAGATCATTAAGCGTTGTGATGTTATTTACGGATGTACATACAGATATTGCAGTGCAATCGAGTCGTAATTGCTAAGTGTCTTCTTTATGATTGTTAAATCATGGGCATGAAGGGTCTTGAGATATGGCAAAATGGGATGTGTAGTGTTGTTGTGATGTGAAATGTCCAGAGCATCAGTGGAAGAGTGTGACTCATGTTTGTCTAGAGTGCATGGATTCTGATGGGTGTATGTCTGGTAGATTGGTGGGAGATCAGTTATGTAGTGCTTGTTAGTATGTATGTGTTTTGTCAGTTTCATATTTGTTGGGGTTGTGGGAATGTGTGATTAGAGATTACTGAAGCTAGAGGCAGAGGTAAGCTCTTTATTTCTACTTGGGGTTGTCTGATTAGTTACAGAGTAGTGGTAGGGGTCTAATGCTGTTGTATGGAATTGAGTGCCGAGCATGTTAAGATTGGAGTGCACTTAGAAGATCTTTCTTTCATTGTGAAGGTGTTGTGTGTTTGTGGTTGCTAGGCAGCCACTGATTGTTTTGTGGGCATTATTTTGTGTGGTTTACACCTTTGTTATACTTCCTTGTGAGAGGATGGAAAACCAAGCAGGTGAGGCATATTTTAAAGTGGAATGGATGAACTGTTTATAGAGGATGTTGAGGGATTCTTTGTTTTGTCAAAATTTGCACCCGAGTCGTTTCCTGTGAATCTTGTTAATTTTTTTTGAGGAAGGCATGTCAGTCTTCAGCTTGTGTTTCAGTTATTAGGTTAATGATGGTGTTGATTAGAGTTTGGCTTTGCATTTTGATTTCTGCTGATGGTGAGTAGTAGTGTCAGAGCTGGCTTATTTATTTCAGTGATGTATTTAACTTGTGGGGAGAAGTTTTGGTTATAGTTCTTTGTGTCATTGGAGTGTGATCTTGTTGCTGGCTTAGTTGGAGATTTTGATGAAATGTGAGAGCATGATTTAGGGATGGGAAATAATCTGCTCTGGAGTTTTGGTGCATTGTTTCCATGCACTATGTGAAAGCTGGCCAATCGGCTTTTTTTATAATTTTTGTAAGTCTTTTTGATTCCTCAACATCCTCTACAAGCAATTCATCCACTCAATTTTAAAATGTGCATCACCTGCCTGGTCTTTCACCCTCTCAAAAGTAAAAAAACAACATTGCAAACCACACCCCATAGTGAACTCAGAATGATCAATAGCTGCCTGGCAACCACAAATACATAGCACCTTCACAATGAAACAAAGATCCACCCAATGTAGTCCCACCTAAACATGCTTGGCACTCAATTTTATGCAACAGCAGTAAACCCCTCCACCCCAAACCAAACTATAACTAACCACCAACCCCCAAGTACATATTAAAAAGCACCCCTGTCTTACACTTTATTGTGCTCATAGATCCTACTACCACCAACAAACATAACACTGACAAAACACATACACACTGTAATAACCAGTTAAGCACTAAACAAAAGACTTCCCAGTTCAGTCCTAAACTCCAACTCACCACACATACACCCATCAGAAACAACACTCCCCAGACAAACAAAAGTCACACTCTCCCACTTAAGCTCTGGACATGACCCATCACTATAACTCTGCAAACACAGTTTCAACATATCCTAAGATCCTTCATGCTGATGATGCATCTACCATAATGCAGAGCTTGAGCACTTAGTACTCAATTGCTCTGCACGTTTTGTACATAATCCCACACACATCATGGCACTATATAACCTGTGGTCCCAGCCAGTGGATGTTGCTAACTTCCTGAGAGCTGATAAGGGTGGAAGATTCCTGATTGTCATTGATGATGTACTAAATGTACTAAGAATGCAAAGTATAAATTTAGCTTATTCATAAACTCATGTCAATAAGTTATTTTTGTGTGAGTCATATCTTTTATAGGTAGACATTTCCACAAAGAAAAAATTCTTGGAATCGAAAAAGATGTGAAAGGTGTGAATTACTCTCGCAGTTAGTTGATTTAGAGAAGAGAAAATTTGGATTACTTTTGAAGTGAATGAAAATTGCTGTGTTCATTTGTAACAACTTTTAATTGTTGATCAGTTACTTGAAGCTCTGTTTTCATAACTTCTGTTACTAGTTTCTCTAGCAATCAAAACCAATATGTCTGAACAATGTAATACAGGTGCTAGTCTATACATTTTAATGTTGAAAAGTGTATTAAGAGTAATTTAATGAAACTTGTTTGTACTTTTAGGAAAAAAGAAAACGTGTTTCATTAGTTGATACAATATTTATAGTTGATACAATATTTTTGCCATGATTTAATACCATTATTCATTTGACTGATTAGAAAACAATATATAACAAAACTTTGAACTGAGTCAGTAAGTTTGAGAATTGTATGATTTTTGTTTCTGTACATATAATTCATACATATATTATTTCACTTTACTGTATTGCACTTTACAAGTTTCATTAAAGGTCACTTGCTCATAATTTTTGTACTTTGAATTAGAGAGCTTCATGACTTTTGAACCTATGTATCCATTATTAGTATTAACAGAACTACATCTATATTTAAAGACAATTTCATTATCTTATATTTTCCAGATGGAAATGAACAGACTTATTCAGTTATGGTGGTATTATTTAAGCAGATCATTCTCTGAGCAAAAGAAAATACAGATTTGATTAGAAGGAATGAGTAAAGAGCTTCTTGTTACAGGTTATAAACAAATTGTTATGGTGACAAAATGACAAATATTTTGGAAAAGCCAAATTCCTGAGAACTAATAAGGACAGAAGATTCCTGAATATATCATTAATGATATACTAGAATGCAAAATTTAAATTTTGCTTATTCATAAACTTTCGATGAGTTATTTCTGTTTGTATGAAAGTCAAATCTTTTGCAGGTAGACATTCCCATAAATAGAAAATTCTTGGAATCTAAAAAGTATGTGAATTACTCTTGCAGTTCAGATCATTCAAAGAATGAATGAATTGGATTACTTTTGAAGTAAATAATTTCAGTGTTCATTTGTAACAAATTTTAATTGCTGAACTGTTATTTGAAGCTCTGTTTTCATGACTTGTTGCTGGTCTCTTCGGAAATCACAAAACCAGTTTGTCTAAAAATTATAATACAGGTGCTAGCCTATACATTTTAATGTTGAAAATGTAGTAACAACAATTTAGTGTAACTTGTTTGTACTTTGAGGAAAAAAGAGAGCTTTCGTTCCATTAGTTGACGCCATAATTTGGTATCATTATTCACTTGACTGATTCTATATATCTATCTGTCTATATCTCTGATGCCTGTTCCCTTCAGGAACTCCATCAAGGGGGTGGTCATGGCAATAGAGTCTCCATAACTGATTAGAAAAGAATTTGTAACAAGACTTCTTATGTGAATGGTGTCAGAAAGTTTGAATATTGTATGATTTTTGTTTCTGTACATACAATTCATACATATATATTTTTTCACTTTATTGTATTGCACTTTACAAGATTCATTAAAGGTCACTTGCTCATAATTTTTGTGCTTTGAATTACAGAGCTTCATGGCTTTAAAACCTAAGTATCCATTATTAATATTAATGGAACTACATCTACATTTAAAGACAATTTCATTATCTTATGTTTTCAAGATGGAAATGAACAGACTTATTCAGTTATTATGGTATTATTCAGAGAGATCATTCTCTGAGCAAAGGAAATACAAGTTTGATTAGGAGGAATGAGTAAAGAGCTTCTTGTTACAGGCTGATAATGAAACTATTATGGTGATAAAATGACAAATATTTTGGAAAAGCCAACTTCCAGAGAGCTGATATGGACATAAGATTCCTGAATATATCATTAGTGATATACCAAGAATGCAAAATGTAAATTTTGCGTATTAATAAACTCCTTTCTACGAGTTATTTTTGTTTGTATGAAAGTCAAATCTTTTGTGGGTAGACATTCCCATAAATTAAAAATTTTTGGCATCTAAAAATTATGTTAATTACTCTTGCAGTTCAGATCATTCGAAGAATGAATGATTTGGATTACTTTTGAAGTAAATGATAATTTCAGTGTTCATTTATAACAACTTTTAATTGTTGACCTGTTATTTGAAGCTCTTTTCATGACCTTTGTTGCTGGTCTCTCCAGAAATCACAAAACCAGTATATCTTAAAATTGTAATACAGGCACTAGCATATACATTTTAATGTTGAAAAGTGTATTAACAGCAATTTAACGCAACTTGTACTTGTTTGTACTTTGAGGAAAAAGAAAGCTTTCACTCCATTAGTTGACACATTATTTTTGCCATAATTTAATATCATTATTCACTTGACTGATTCTTTCTATCTATATCTCTGATGCCTGTTCCCTTCAGGAACTATATCAAGGGGGTGGTCACGGCAATAGTCTCCATAACTGATTAGAGAAGAATATGTAATAAGACTTATATTTGAATGGTGTCAGTAAGTTTGAAAACTGTATGATTTTTGTTTCTGTACATACAATTCATGCATATATTTTTTCACTTTATTGTATTGCACTTTACAAGTTTCATTAAAGGTCACTTGCTCATAATTTTTATACTTTGAATTACAGAGCTTCATGACTTTTGAACCTATGTATCCATTATTATTATTAATGGAAATAAATCTTTATTTAAAGACATTTTCACTATCTTATATTTTCAAGATGGAAATGAATAGACTTATTCAGTTATTGTTGTATTATTTAGGTAGATCATCCTCTGAGCAAAGGAAATACAGGTTTGATTAGGAGGAATGAGTAAAGAGCTTACTGTTAAAGGTTGAGAAACAATATTATGGTGGCAGAATGACAAAAAATTTTGGAAAAGGAACATGACAGATGAGGGTTTATCGTGTATGTGATGTGCATAGGGTTGATGATGTATGAGATGTGAGTATATTTGATCATGTATGTGATGTGAGGAGGGTTGATCTTGTATGTGATGTGAGGAGGGTTGATCTTGTATGTGATGTGAGAAGGGTTAATTGTATATGTGATGTGAGGAGGGTTGATTGTGTATGTGATGTGAGGAGGGTTAATTGTGTATGTGATGTGAGGAAGGTTGATCATATATGTGAAGTTAGGAGGGTTGATTGTGTATGTGATGTGAGGAAGGTTGATCATGAATGTACTATGAGGAGGGTTGATTGGGTATGTGATGTGAGGAAGGCTGATCATGTATGTACTGTAAGGCAGGTTGGTCATGTATATGATGTGAGGTGGGTTGATCGTGTATGTGATGTGAGGATGGTTGATCATGTATATAATGTGAGGAGGGTTGGTCATGTATGTAATGAGGGTTGATCATGTATGTGGTGTGAGGAGGACTGATCATGTATGTGGTGTGAGGAGGGTTGATCATGTATGTACTGTGAGGAGAGTTGATCATGTATGTGATGTGAGGAGGGTTGATGGGTGTATGTGATGTGAGGAGGATTGATCGTGTATGTGATGTGAGGAGGATTGATCATGTGTTGTAAGGAGGGTTGATCATGTATGTACTGTGAAGAGAGTTGATCATGTATGTGATGTGAGGAGGGTTGATCGTGTATGTGATGTGGGGAGGGTTGATCGTGTATGTGATGTGATGAGGGTGATTGTGTATGTGGTGTGAAGAGGGTTGATCTTGTATGTGATGTGAAGGTGATTGTGTATATTATGTGAGGAGGGTTTGATCATATATGTGATGTGAGGGTTGGTTGGTCATGTATGTTATGTAAGGAGGGTTTATCAAGTATGTGATGTGAGGTGGGTTGATCGTGTATGAGATGTGGAGGAGGATTAATCATTTGTGTTGTAAGGAGGGTTGATCATGTATGTACTGTGAGGAGAACTGATCGTATATATGATGCGAGGAGGGTTGATCATGTATGTGATTTGAGGTGGGTTGATCATGTATGAGATGTGAGGAGGATTGATCATGTATGTGTTGAAAGAGGGTTGATCATGTATGTACTGTGAGGAGAGATGATCATGTATGTGATGTGAGGAGGGTTTATTGTGTATGTGATGTGTGGAGGGTTGATCATGTAAGTGATGTGAGAAGGGTTTATCATGTATGTGATGTGAGGAGGGTTGATCATGTATGAGATGTGAAGGGGACAAATCATGCATGTGTTTTAAGGGGGCTTGATCATGTATGTACTGTGGGGAGAGTTGATCATGTATGTGATGTGAGGAAGTGTTGATCATGTATGTGATGTGAGGAGGGTTGATCATGTATGTGATGTGAGGAGGGTGATCCTGTATGTGATGTGAGGACAGTTGATCATGTATGTGATGTGAGGGTTGGTTGGTCATGTATGTGACGTGAGGAGGGTTTACCTTGTATGTGAGGTGGGTTGATCATGTATGTGATGAGGGAGGGTTGGTCATGTAAGGAATGATAATACAAGAAAGAGATATCCTAAGATTTAGAATATGGCTGAGGGAGGTACAGTGTAAATAGGGTTTGATGGAATGATTTGGATATACGGAAAGATGAGTAAAGAGAAACTGACTAAATGTCAGAAGTGGAGGGAGCAAGGAGCAGGGAGACCAAGAAGGAGGTGAAGGGAGCAGGAAGACCAAAAAGGAAGTGGAATGAACACACACCACAACTACTCCATTAAGTGTAGCTTCTCCCTACACCCACCATGATTACCCCAATGATTTTAGTTTCTCCCTACACCCACCAGACCTACACCACTAAATGTATCTTCTCCCTACACCCACCACAACTACTCCAATGACTGAAGTTTCTCCCTACACCCACCAGAATTATCCCTTTAAGCATGTTTCAACATCTACCTTGGCTCCCCCACAAGTGATGCCTCAACCTACACCCACCATGGCTCCCCACAAGTGAAGCCTCAACCTACACCTACCATAGCTCCCCCAAAAGTGAAGCCTCAACCCACACCCACCATGGCTCCCCCACAAATGAAGCCTCTCTCTGCACCCATCATGGTTCCCCCACAAGTGAAACCTTAACCTACACCCACCATGGCTCCTGCATCAATAAAGCCTCTATCCACAACCAACATGAAACCCCCTGAAAATGAAGCCTCTTATCTACACCCACCATGGCAACCCCCACAAGTGAAACCTCTCCCTATACTCACCATGGCTCCACATAATTGAAGCCTGTCTCTACACCCATCATGGATCCCTCACAAGCCTCACCCTACACTCACCATGGCTCCCCCAAGAGTGAAGCCTGTCTCTAAAGCCAACAAGTGAAGCCTGTCTCTACACCCAACAAGTGAAGCCTCAGCTTACACCCACCATGGCTTACCCGTAAGTGAAGCCTGTCCCTACACTCAAGAGTGGCTTCCTGTACGACAGCTCCAACACTCAGTGTATATCCTTTGCACAACTACAATAACTTCCTTAGTTTGGTCATCGCTCTCACCATCATTAAACTAAATACAATCCAAAAATATTTCCTTGAAAGGTAATAGATCAGAGATGGAGAGTTGCAACACCTTAATTTGTTTATATCTTGAGGTCACCTTACCTGCTTGTTGTGGTGCTGGTCGGAAGTTAGCTTGACACACTGGGACCAGAGGCACTTGACACCTGAATTCTTGGGGGTGGCTGTTCCTATTGTGTCACAAACTGTTGTGCATGGTCTGTCATCATCTCGGGCTATTTTCATCTTAACCTGTGACTCCATGAAGGATAGATGGGTCGTGTATTTCTGGAGAAACTATAGAATACAAATGTAACACTCGTATTGTGTCTAGGCAAGAGTATACTCAAGTTACGGTTGTAATCCTTTAAGTCACCACAACAAAGACAGTACTGGACCAACGCAACCAGTGTCTTCCAACCCTCATTCATCCACTCACCCACTCACAGAAAACGTTAAGAGCCCCCTCGTGCCAGCACCAACTTAAGTACAAAGGACAGTCATGTATAATTATTATTACAATACCATGAGAAAGAGAGCATCAGCACTAGATAGGGAGTTTTATATTTGATGTCACTTACATTCACATAGTCTACGCTTAACTTGCATTCACGTAGTCTGCGTTTGACATTTTCCATTTGTCTACAGTTCATTAATGTTTGCTCACATCCCTCTGTGTGGCAGATTGGGATATAACTGGAGCGCATGGGGTATTCAGTGTTATAAATGGAAATGGTGAAGAGTTTGTGGGGTTGTGTGCTGGAAAAAGACTGGTGATCAGGAATACCTGGTTTGAAAAGACGGACATACACAAGTATACATGTGTGAGTGGGTGAGATGGTCAACGAGCATTATTAGGTTATATTAGGGAGTAGGTTGTTGACAACAGCCGCCCAAGGTATTACTACCGTCCTGACTGAGAAGTGTTAAAGTGGTGCCCAGAACCATCCTACACTCTCCATGTCAGGATTGCTGGTCTTACTTCCTGTCTCATCAAAATGGGACTAC
>JAYMFT010277074.1:0-10542 GCA_038088735.1 Panulirus argus | reverse complement strand
TCTGAAACATATATCCTCTTTGTCAACCTTTCCTCACTCATTTGTTCCATATGTCCAAACCATTTCAACACACCCTCCTCTACTCTCTCAACCATACTCTTTTTATTACCACACATCTCTTACCCTTACATTACTTACTTGATCAAATCATCTCACATCACATATTTTCCTTAAACAATTCATTTCCAACACATCCACCCTCCTCCGCACAACTCTATCTATAGCCCGTGCCTCGCAAGCATATTATATTGTTGGAACTACTGTCCCTTCAAACATTTCCATTTTTGCTTTGCAAGATAATGTTCTCTCCTTACACACATTCTTCATTGCTTCCAGAACCTTTACCCCCTCCCCCTCCCTATGAGTCACTTCCGCTTCCATGGTTCCATTTATATATATAAAACTCAAAAGTTTTATAATGATATAGCATCTTAGTTGTCTGTATTGGCTTTTTGCAAACCATTACAAGGGTTATTTGATTTTTGTTACCAAAACTTATTGTAAGAATAGTTTGGATTCACTATAGTGGTCATATACTTTCAGTTTTGCGTTGCTGTTAATGAAATATGGAATGTCCTTGGCTAGTCTGACACCAAATGTTGTCTTATAACTGCACCATATTCATGGAGTCGTAAACTGTAAGTTTGATTTATTCTGTGCCATAATGCAGTGTAATCTTTATATAGAACATCTTAATTCATTTTTGCGGGCCATGTGCTTCAAACATTCTCATTTTTTTTTCCTACAACAGCATATAAAGGAAATTTTGAAGATTTCATGTGGTTGAAATATTTTAGTGCAGTGTAAATGCATAGTGATGGATAAACTTGGAATCTTTTGTCAGTTAAGTTTGTTTAATCTCCGCCATCTCAGTCTCTTTCACTGATAAACTTAGAGGTGTCCTGTGTCTCTTGTAATCTCAATTCCAATTTCCATTAACCTGAAATTAATCAAATGTATGGTTTTTATATTGCTAATTTTTTAGCATTACACACGTAGTTGACATAGGAATAGATAGATATGGAAGGGCTGATCATAAGAGTGTATGTAAACATGGTAAAGGTAGGGGTGGAGAAGAGATGTGGTAGAACAGCATTGCTGTTACAAAGCTTTTTCAATGTGAATATGCAAGGCTAGGCCTACCTTTTGGGAAATATTTTTGACTGGTTATACAAGAGTTAGTAGATAGATAAAATATTCCTCTGCTTTGGTGGAGATTAAAGCCTGCAGTATGAATGATTTTGAAATTGTGTCTTAAACTTATTTTGTTGATTGAAATATCAAAGTTTAGAGAATATGTGTTAAGATTTTCACAAGTTTTTGCACCTGAGAGCTAGCCACTTGTATGCCCCCACCATTAGCTAGACCATACAATCCTAGGCAAGCTGCCTAGATTCTATTGATAACTGTTTCTTTCCCTACACCTTGAAGGTCTAGAGCTCTCTGTCCTGTCATGGTTTTCCCAAAATCTATGACCTAGGATATTTTAAAAGACAGGTTTTTCATTTCCTCCAAAATTCATAGATACATTGCCTTGTCTCTTTTCTCTCCCTTTCATTAACCTTTATATTTCAAGTGAGGCCTTGGCTGTGATGTGGACTTTTGTCTGTGACTGGAACCTCCAACAAAAAAAAAGTAGATTTGAAAGGAGTGTTTAATTTTTTCTGTTGCTTGGATTATGTCGGGATGCTGTTATGTGACTGTAAGGTCATGTGAACACAGGAGAACTTTCTCGCTATGGTTTGCAGGAGGAAATGGAAGGTTATGTAGGAACAGATTGAAGAGGGTTAGAGAAATAACTGCTTCCTGGGGAATCTCGTCTTTGAATTGAGGATTTTGGAAGTGAAGGCTTTGTGAGTAACTCTGGCTTGGTGGCCAGCTATAAAGTGTACTCAACAATTTTGTCATCATTGTATAGGGTGGTGTCAAGTATCTTTAGTGTGAAGAGTTGTTGGGTAGGATTTTCAAACGCTCATGTCAAACTCACAGAACAGTTAGATAAATAATAGTGAACTGTTGAAAAAATTGTTATGTAACAAGTGATTTTGACACCCCTAACCCCCCAACACTTGTAACCTTAGCCAGTACAGCCACCCATCCACCTCATTACTACATAATTTATGGGTAGCCTGTCTTCGTACTGATAAGGATCTCCTGCCCAGAAAATCTCATTTCCTTTCCTCTGGTCTTAGGAAGGAGAATTGGTGATGAATATGCTTTATTTAGTCATGCTTTGGAGCAGGGAGATCATATACATGATTTTATATTATGCTAAAGAATATTAATCTTCTAAGAATAAGGGTAGATATTTCCATTACTTTCATATTAAGTCCTTTATATGAAAAATGATAAAAATTATGATCATGCATTATTTCTGTGAACTCTTAAAGCATTTTATAAATTAAGGGAAGTCTCCCTGCCTTTTACAATATTTATTTGTTACTTTGTTGATAACAAGCTACTCACCCCATGTGTAAATGGGTAAGTTTTGCAGCACCAAATTAATAAGTTTGTGTCTGCTTCTTAGTGTAGTAAGATGGCTGCATAATGTATATAGAGTAAGGCCAGTTAAAGAATTACACGTAAGTGTGCAGAACATTAGGAATAGACTATAAGATGTACTGTTCAAGAGTTATATTATTCCTGTTCCAGAATTGATTGTATTATGTGCATTATCACAGATTTCTTATATTTAGTGGAAACTCCAATGATTCAAAGCAACAAATTTGTTTTTGCACAAGTGTCTTTATGACTGATTGGCCTGCCATATGTTTTCCGTACTTGAATGCTTGAATACCACTGTGAAAAATGGCTTCTCTCTATCTTGAACTCTGACTTACAGGGTGATTGTAAACTGAATTAATGGGCAAGAAAATCATATGTGAACTAAAGTTTAAGGGACCTCTTGTGTTTGAAAAAATTTATGGATCATAGAGACATCAAGTGCCTGTCTACCTGTTACCCATTTTCAGTTTTCATCTGATAGTAGTCTAAAAGAAGTGTCAGCAGTGTTATACCTTTGGCTGTGAAAACTACCTGCAGGGGAAGAGATTAGTTGATAGATGGCTAGGCTAATTTATGGTGGGTTGTTGTATCTTTGTTAATTCAGGTTACAAATATGGGTTTTTGGTAGCTGGTCATTGAGGTGATGATTTAAAATACTTAGTAATTAATAATTTTGTAGGGTTTGTGCTGCACTTTATGTGGATATTGAAATACTTGGTTTGTGTGTTTTAAAGCACAGATGATTGTATTAATCTTCAAAACTGTTGTCTATGGCACCAGTGTGGCAAGTTCTCAGGCTCTGCAAGTGCCTCACATTCTTCCATTAGTGTTAGCTTATGTTACTTGAAAAGATGTTCATATAACTTGACAAGTATGAGTGTGGGTGCATATATATTACTATTTGGGTTTAATTTTATGAAATGTTTTAACATAATTATTTGCTTAATGGTTATAAATTAGTGGCACATTAGTAGGAGCAGTGATTTCTGGGTATAATTTTGAAATTTAATATGATACCGGCCATTGCTAATAAAATGGTGATAAGTTTTTCTTACATTTTTAAGTACTTTATATATTTTTACAGAATTACCAAATTTGTGTTCTATGTTTTTCAAAATGATATTATACATATATGTACATATCTTGTTAAAAATTCAATTTTTATTGAATTTGTATACTGTATTTATGAATATGTACAGAGAAAATAGCATATATTGTTTATAATGATTAATGATATATTGAATATAAGCACCTAGGGTATTCATTATTATTAAGGGTAATAACTAGATGGATAAATAGAAATGTAGGCTTAGATTTCAGAAGAATAACTAGCACTTTATATGTTAGTAATGTCTTAATTTTGTTACTAAAGTCATTTTATTTTGTATTTTTCCTGCTTTTCAGCCCTTTACTAACAGTACTTTATCCCAGTATATTACTTGTATGCAACATCGACTTCTTTACTTTATGTGCTAGAGTAGGTCATTTTCTCAGAACTGCTACAGCTGGTTATGGAGTCCATTGTTATAAAGAGAATAAAAATTGTGCAATTTAGAATATTCCACTTAAATATCTTCAGACAGTATTAGAAATTATTGTGCATGGGAGCATGTTTTATTTTACACTAATAAAAGTATCCACTGTTGAGCTATATTTGTGTGACTCTCATCGTTCTATGAGCTGGAATATTGGCAGATTTAGCCAGATGATGTGGAAGCAAAGAGACAAGTGAACCCCTTGAGTGAGGGCTTCAGTAAATATCAAGTGAAGAAATAACCACAGTGTATTCCAATATGAAAACAACACACTCCAGGTCAAGAAGTCAGTGCTCGCTAAGGCTACATTCATGAAGTGTCTGCTCTTACACATAGCAGTAAACAGAACTTGACTAACAGTTGGAAGGGTCACTCAGTTAAATATTTCTGGTAATCCTCCCCACAAAGCTCTGCATCTGAATACAGTGTGAGGTTTCATATGAAATCCTTATACTATAGAAATGTGGCAGCATTTTGTAAGATTATTTTAAAAAGTTTTGAGAAGGTAAAAAAAGAACAAATTTTGTTCCGAAATTCTTATAAATTTCAGCAATCAAATTGATTTTCTACGTCAAAGACGCTGATCATGGATGAAAGTCGTCATGTAAATGAAGAATTGAATGAAATATAGAAATGGCTAAAAGGTATAGATGAGGGAGGAAAAAAATGTTCCAAACCATAGCAGTATAGAGTGATACAAACACCACTGTGGTCCACCCCTGAGTGGTCAACATCCACCGAGTAATAATGTCTCATAGTAGCTTACTGAATATCATATGATCTTGTTGATGATGGTATACAAGCAACCATTTTGTAGGGACAGAAGCTATAGTAATATCTACACAAAAGATAAAGAGAACCTACCCTGCAGTGTAGGGCAAGCAGGGAAAATTTTGTAGTATGATTGAGTTGATAAACCAGACCCAAATTTGTCATCCTTAGGTTCAAGATAAAACTGAAGCTCCTGAACCAAATGCTGGCTTTATCTTTGTAATTAGCGAGCAAGTTGTATAGAATGATGTTGTACGTGTCAGAAGGATCGTATTGATAAGAGTGGCAAAAGTTGTTAAAGGTGAGTAGAAATATGGTAAGGGTATAAAGAACTTTGAAATATATATGGAAAATGATGTTAAGGCTTACTAGAATGATTATGTAACAAGTGTCAGTTAGTTAGTATACCAATGGTGTAGATGGCAAGCATGGTATAGGTGGGAAGAATGAAGGTGGGGGTTGATAGAACGGGGATATGAGTGGGAAGAATGAATGTGTGGGTGGCTAGTATTGTGAAAGAGGTGAGAAAAATGAAGTGAGTGGTTACAGTGGTGGTGTGGGTAGGAAGAACAATGGTGTAGATAGCCAAGATAATATCTTACTGTGTAGAGTTAATGGTGTGAGTGGCTGGAGCATTAATTTACAAGGCCAAAAATTATTTGGGTGGTCAGTTAGGAACAGTGGTTATGTAGATGGCCTTGTTGATGGTGTGGATCAGGATGGTACATTCAGTTTCTCTTTCTTGGTGGACCTGGGATCTTTTCCTTGGTGGTAATGTATTCTGCATCTTTTTCTTCGTGGAGATGTGCCTTGCATCTGTATCATAATCATAGATCTAACATTGTGTTTTACGGGAGTAGTGCACATGGCATTTGTTACATAGCGGTGATGGGGCATTTGTTGCACTTTGTGTCTGTAAATCTCTATTAGTGGTGCATCTGTCATATGTTTCAGAATGCAGACAATTTGGATAATTGTTACCTCCAGATGAGTAGTTAAGGAGGATCTCTCAAGTTTCAGTTTAAACTGCATTCAGTTTCCAGTTCGTATATTTAACATTTCTTACAATAAATCAGTTTGTGGTCAGCATACTTATTTGACATATAGTCAATTATTAGATGACATTCGTTCTGCCTAAGAGAACGAACTTGTATTACCAATTGTACGATGAATGTGAAATATGTGATCTTAAGGTTTTTCTGCTTTAGCTAAAATATATAAAGTTCTTCTTGTAAAATACTGAAAAAGATTATGAACTACTCATATTGATAGATATCTTCATATGTAAAGATTTTTTGCACATTCCTGGTACAGGAAAATACTATTTTTAATGAAATTTTTTTTTTTTTTTTTTTTTTTTTTTTTTTTTTTTTTTTTTACTGATTTTGAATTGAAAATTAAGTGAAGTATTGAAACTATATAATTGAACTTTTCCGTTTCCCTGTGGCAACAGGACCTGTGGTTCAAGAACTCTTCACAGTAAAAGATCAGATGTATACAGAAGCATTTAGAACTAATGGATATTGGCATAAGAAGTCTAACTTAATAGCAGTGTACAAATACGGAGGGAATATTGTGATATGACTCATATTTCAAGGTAAACACCACCTCCTTCTTATGGTAGGTAAGTCATTGATGTTTCCATTTACTAATAACAGGGATCTTCACAGAATGTCCTACATTTTGACAAATTGCCATCACAAATTTTGTATTTAAAAATTTGTCCCATATAAATTGGCTAAGTTTCACTCTGTCAGTAAGCAAAAGTCTAGAATAGAGATGACACTTATATAGAATTATCTTAGTGTTTCTCTGTTAGGTTCTTTATTGCTACAGTAATAAATGATTTAAAAGTGTAGGATTTTATTGTACTATGCTTTAAAACTATCTTTCAAGATTAATTAACTCATATGCAGTTATGAAGAAGTTTTCGGTATTATTATGTTCTAATGAAAAATACAGTACACCATTTATTTTGCCATGTTTTTTGTTTGTTCGGGAATGTAAATTGAGTTCAGATGTCTGAAGAGAAGTAAGAATCTGACCCTGTGTAGGACAGATCTCATAAGCATTCATTCAAGCTGTAAATTTATGTAGAATATATTTCAGTTACACAGTAGATAATGATGTGCAGAAAGTAATAGTAAGATTTTGGTAATATTGATGGAGTAACTAGAGGATTTTGTAATTTTTCTCGTGCCTGCAGATTTGCATTTTTTTTATTCATTTTGTGAATGTAAAGTAGCAGTCTTACCTCTGATCATGAAAGTTTAAGTTTTGTAGCCTAATTGGGTAACTTTAATTGGTTACAAGGAGGAAGTCTTGATGTGGATTGTGAATATTGTAAACTTAATACTGTTAACTTTAGAATGTCCAGATTGATGGTGTGCTTGGGACTAACCTGTGAATAGTAATAGATCAGCATGAGACCATAATAACTCAGTAAACCCCATTAGTTTGATGTTATGATCTTTGAGCACAACTTTATGACCTTTGAGCATGACCCATTTGACCTTGATGGTTTGGCTTTAAGGGTCAGGGCAAAGGCCAGGCCATTATTCTAAAGGGTCATTCTCAAGAATCATACTGTCATTCTCTTAAGGTTAACAGCTTTAAAACTGCAATGTTGAAGTGAGTGATGGCCACACTATGGGTTGTCATTATAGTCATTTGAGTGGCCAATCACACTGGGGTGCACCATATTTAAGCCCAGTTTTGCCCTGCTGCTACTACTGCGTATGTCTTCATCGCCTTTAACATTGATGTCGTCACCATCACCGTCCAAGTAGCTATCAGTGTCCTCAATGACTCTAGCCAGGCTTTCTGATTTGAGGACAGCCATTGGGTGTAGGACAGTTTGTAGAAGGTCTTGTTCCCTGTCAGCTGGGTCCTGGTGCTGTTCCCTTGATGCATCCTAGAACATATATCATCATTAGTTTTAATAGTAGTATTATCAATAGTATTATTATATACAACATGGTATTTGATGGTTCCCAAGCTTGACAGTTGTATTCTGAAGTGCGGCATAATTTGTAGGGGTGGGTGAAGCGTCGTTGGGTTGAATTTTCAGTCAGTGGTTTGTTAATCACTGGTGAACCAGTCGATAGTGGGTCAAGTCATTGGTGGATCAGTTGGTTTTGAGTCAGCCACTGGCGAATCAGCTAGTGGTTAATTAGTCATTTGGCAGCAAGTGAATCCATTATTGAGCCACCTTGTGGTGAATCTTTTACTAGCATGTCAGTGAATCAGGGATGTTGAGTTAGAGCTGAATCTGACAGTTATTTAATTGGTAGAGCGACTGTGGTGCAGAAATATGAATGGACTTTCATGGATTGACATTGTACTGTACATAGCCACTGAGATGTGCAAATAGTCATTCTTGCTTACGTGTAAACATTCATATATGTGTATTTGGCATGAACGTTTTCACATTTATTACTCCTGTGCAGTCTCATGGCTGAACACATTTAAAATTGCAGAAATATGTACTTACGACTGTAGAAAAAAATAGTGTTTATTATTATGGTATAAAAAGTTAGATGCAGACTAAAAAAAGTGAACATAATAGGGAACTGTATTGAGTTTATGGCATATTTTACGAAAGATACCAGAATCCTTCCATGGCAAAAGAAAACGGTCTTCATATCTGTTTTCTATTATTTATAAAAAAGGATAACTAAGCAAACTTGAGTATTCCCATCATTGTGGTGAACGGATGTGGATGGGAACTGAGAATCGTGCCAGGGAGCCGTCTAAATTCCATCCGTATCGTTTTGTCAAACCATAACCATAATCATGGACTCTCTTTAAGTGGGGTTCTGCAGCGATGTTTAACTGTGTGCGAGCATACTGAATCTAATCTCATTCCTAAAGACGATTCATCGTGTTTATAGAGAACATCTCGCAACGGAGTGTCGATATTTTTTCTTTTGTAGAAAGCATCAGAAAAAGATAAACCGACCCAATCGTGAAGGCTTCATCTAGGAAAATGTATCCCATGCCATGATGATGCACTTAGATATACTTGTACATGAAATCTTTATGTACGCATACAAACCTCATTTTCCTCATAAAACCTTCCAGTTTATAACCTCTAATGTATGTAGGTTTTTATAGTTTAACATACAAACATATTTTTCTAGACATACAGAAGAACCTTGATGCATGTACATACGATAGGACTCTTTATGCAGTGAGAGCGTGTATGGCCTTAGAATGATCTAGAACACCTGAAGGAGTTCAAGTTTTTTCGATTTGTGGTATGAACCTGACGTGGACGGCCTTAATGACCCTGGCATCAACCATCAACGAAAAAAAAAAAAAAGACGTAGATACGACTAGATCAGAAGACACTGAAAACAGTATGGTTTATTTACATAAACCTATATCCCTTGAACTTGACTATATGACCCTTAGAGGTATGTTAGTCTGACTTGACTAGGGCCTTGAGTTCGCATCAGAGGTCACGCCTTTATTACCTATGGGTCTTACCGTTTGCGCATGAGATTAATTGATAGAAAGTACAAACACACACACACTACCAACCTCATCCTGCTTAATCATTTTACGCAGCGTTTCCCTGTCGCCAAAGGTAACAAGGGCCTTCATGAGCTCCATCGGTGTGGCTGGCGGTGGCTCGACCATCCCCTCAACCGGCGGAAACCCGCTGACGAAGGACGCCAACACCACCAGTTGGAGGAGCATTGTCGATACCAGCTGGAGAGACGTTGCTCGTCTTTATGAAGGGTTTGGAGGAAAAAAATTGTCACAGGAATTTTCAAAAAGGTACCGCCTTGCTCTGGAGGTTAATGGCACATATTAATGTCTGAAAACTACGTTCAATATCCCTTTCAGATCTCAAGGAAGTTGAAGGGATTGTGTTCTTCGTCCGTTCATGTAACATTTAGTCATGCACCTAAAATCCTTTTACTTACAATCTTGAGCTCTATATCTGCAGTATGGGACTGGGACGACCTGATGCGGTGTATACCCACTAGTAATCTGAGGACAACTGAGCTCCGAGGGTACTAACCCCTGACTACACCAGGTAGGGGAGTGACTTCATGGTGGCAATGCCTCTTCGCTATCGTTTTCTTTTTAAAATCAATACACAATTCTCATGACTTCATTGATGTGATGAACGTTCGACCCCTCCATTTTCTAGAGATAAGCTTCATCAGGCATTAGACATTCCTCAGATTCAACACAGGTATTGTTGTCGATATTAGAGTGAGTTTTTAGGTGTCGCTTGTGGCAATGTTGACATCCTACCCGGGTGACTCCCCCTTGTTGGTTCGACATACCCATGAGATAATTTGACACCGGGACTTTATTCTTTATTTCTCCATCTCTGAATTCGTGGTTGGCACCCTTCCTTGTGGACATCCTGGCAAAATTTTGTTTAAAATTCACGTTAGAGGAATTATATTTTCATTTCCATTAACCATTGTTGTGTTTGGTATTGTGTCCGTAAACGTTTCTTAATTTGAACTCCTCGCTGTTTCTCATGATGAAACTACGAAACACTGATATTTTACGTGATCAAGAAATGTTTCACCTCTCATTGTTAGCCTTCTTTGTGTGTGTGTGTGTCTGAGAATCACGAATCTGTTCCCTCAGCTTCCACCGGCTCAGAAATGTTACATTTTTTTATGTTTTTTATGTTAGCTGAGACGGCACGGGCAGCTAAGGCCCTAATCAAGGCCATCCCATTAACGCTATATATATATAT
>JAYMFT010277063.1:0-10542 GCA_038088735.1 Panulirus argus | reverse complement strand
GTTACGTAAGTTATTCCAGTCAGCTTTGTTCAGGTGCCAGTATTTACGCTTAGAAAGGGCTGCTGGAGGAGGAGGTGTAGTTAGAATAGATACATTTACAAGAGTATGATCAGATGAACCAAGTGGGGGCGAGATTGTGTGAGTACAGCAACCCCCCTTCCTTATTTGTCACATGTACACGTTCATTCTGACATTCACATCTTTCCTTTATTACCTCTTTCCACTACAATTTCTTAATTTCCTTAAACTTTTCATTCAACTCTCTTCCAATTTTTTGTCTACTCTTTCATCTACTCATTCTCTGTTTTCCTCAATCAGCCTCTTAACATTCCACTTACACATCCTATATTCTCTCCTCCTTTGCTGAACTTCCACTTGTACATTCCTTTCGAGCAATCTCCTATATGCCTTTTACTTCTCTTCCACAGCATTTTTATTCTCATTTGTCCACCAGACATTTACACTTTTATATGCCACAGCTCTGTATCCAGCTACTAATTCTACAACCTTTAATAGTTTTTCTCTAATCATTTTAAACACCTCATTCATACATCACTGCAGCATTACATTTACTGCCCTTTCTTCTAAACTTCCTGTCACCCTTCATTCATATTCCTCCATGCATTCTTTTTAGTTCATCTTCTCCCTTGCCTACACTTTTATCTCTCCATTCTTCCTTATGCCATTACTCCACTTCTTTCTGATCCTCACCTTCACAAGAACTGCAAAATTGTCAGGATCCCCAAAGAATCCTCTCATAACTCTAGGATCCAGCATGACCTTTCTCATCCTTTCATCTAGTGCCACATAATCAGAAAACCGATTTGTTATTCTCTTCCATCACTTCTCATCCTTGTATATCTGTGAATCATCTTGTGCTGTGAAAAGATGTTTGCAAGGAATAAACCTCCCTTGGCACAGACATCCACAGCATAACTTCCTGTCGCATTTACTCCAGTTACTCCCCATCTACCAACTATCTCAAAAATTTCATCACATTCCACCTACACATTCATATCACCCATTACAACCATCTTCCTCTCCTTCTTAAACCCATTTATATAATTTTCCACCTACACATTCATATCACCCATTACAACCATCTTCCTCTCCTTCTTAAACCCATTTATATAATTATTCAAATTTCTACAGAAATGCTTCATTTCATTCTTGCCTTGTATAGCCTTCATGTTCACAGGTACAAACAAACATACCCATGCATACTTCACAATTCCAGTCTTTCCTTTCACCCACACTGTTATTGATCCATTACATCCATAATTTCAGTGACAGAACAGTTGCACAACGTTTTCCTCATTTTCCTGATAATTTTCATCCATTCCCATCCATACCACTTCTTCCACACCCTCCTACAACTTGCACTCATCATTTCCATTTTCACTCCATACACCTTGCCCAGTGATATGGGTTTCCCCAATCCCAGCACATCCAAACTACAACTTATAAAATTCTCCACAAGCTCTCTCTCCTTTTATCCTCACAAGTCATCTCAATAACATTCAGAGTCATCACCCTCAATTGCTGGTCCCTTTTACTCCCCAGCATACCTGGTAAACTCTAATGCCACTTCATAGCCTTTAGTGCTACACTCTTGACAGGCCACTGGCAGAGAGCAATTCCAGGGCAGTGTTTCTCAGAGGCAATCATATACAGCATATAAACAAAAAACATATCATTTCTAAACAAGAATTATTTTACAGACACTAACTGCTAGAAACTGATAATGAATTCCCAAATACAGTAGAATAGAGTAAACCAGAACAAATTACATGTTTATAGATTAGCTTAGTTACCTGTAATTCATGTTTTTATTCATTTATTTCTATAAACTTGATCACTGATTCCTGCATTAGTGAGGTAGTGCCAGGAACAGACAAAGAAAGGCTGCACTTACTTTCATTCTCAAGCTGTTGTGTGAAATGCATTGAAACCACAGCTCCTTGTCTACAACAAGGCTCCACAGTCTTCTCCATGGTTTACCCCAGCTGTTTCATATTCCCTGTTTCAGTCCATAGACAGTATGTCGACCCCTGTATACCATCCTCCTCTGCTGGCACTCTCCCCTTCAACCTATTCCCCCTCAGCCCTCTTAAACTTCATCATGTTCACCCTGTCCCTCAGTCCCCTATTCTTCTAATCTGCTCTCACCCTCACCTAAACTCCTCTCGCCCTAACTGAAACCCCCAATCCTGTCCATCCACCAAGGCCCTCCCCTTCCCTAATTCCATAACTTCCTCCTGGTATGCATCACACCTCAGCCATCCATCCCATCGTTCCCCTCCCTCTTCTTCAAGGAACCACTTTTCCCCCCTTCCAACCTCCTTTGGTACCACTCACAAGCAATCGATTTGCAGTACTCTGCGACTTGCAAAAAAGATTGACGATGATTGTTCCATGAATCTTGGAGATTTGCTTGTCAGAAACTGTGTAAACACATGGCAGGGAATTCAAGAGCTAAGAAAACAGTCCATGTCTACCCCAGTGCCTGAATTTCTCACTTTAAACAAAAGGTAAAAGACATTAAAGTACTAACTAAAAAGTCATGTTTGATGATGAATGTTGGGAGCATCAGTGTTTACTATAAGAATTCAGATTCAGAAATTGCCGTAGAAGAATATAACGAGCTGATTGGCACCCTGAAAGATAGATCGGATAATGTTGTTTCAGTTAGTGCTCCCCAGGACAAAATGTTGGTAACTACACTCTAAGTAAAGCATTAGGTGTAAATGAGAGACTGGAATGCCTCTGTAAAGATAATACCATCGGCTTTTTAGACCTATGTCCCGAATTCAGAGGGGATTATATAGCAGAGATGGCATATTATGGGTAATACCATTGGCTTTTTAGACCTATGGCCTGAATTCATAGGGGATTTTATATGGTAGAGATGGCTTTCACCTTAGCAGTATACAAACAGAGCTCTTAGCTGTGCAAATCAAAGATCAAATTTCCCTACAACTGCAAGTTAAACTTTTTTGTTAAGGCCAGTCACATTGACTTCATCTCTAAAATACTCAAACTCTGCGGTGGAGTTCCCCATGGAACAGTTCTTTCTCCACATCACTTCAGTCTGTTCCAACATTATCTCCCAATACCTTAGGCAAATCTCAGCATGAAGGTTCATGTACAGTTGACCTCAGAACCACATCAGAATACTCTGACACCATAGTAGCAATAACAAACATACAGCGCTAATGTAAATATTTGGAGAAATGGCTCACCCAGAACAGAATATTAGCATCCACTCTGTGGACCCTAGACGGACATGAATCAAGCTCACCCGTCAGTTGCCTTCAATGGACAGCCAATCCCTCTAAACAAAACACAATCCATTTTAGTGATCACATATGACGCACACATAACATTCGCTCCCTAAACTAATAACATCAGCACAATAGCAACACACAAACTAAATGCCCTCATAGTTATAACTGGCACCAGATTTGGACAAGAAATAGAATCCCTCAACATCTTTTACAAACAGTTCATCCACTCCAATTTAAACGATACAGTGTCTTCAAAAAACATGTTCTGCTTCCCAGGTATTTTCAAAGACAAAATGTTTGGCTAAGGTTTATTGTGGGTACAAGCATATTACACTCTCAGTGTGAATTCATTGTGCATCTGGTAGCTGAGACTGGTGTTTCTAATGGTGTGAGCACAGCAACCATCCTCAGTTCCTCAGGCTCTTAAGGGAAGAATGTTTTTTCTTTACTCCCTCTGGCTGCCACTTAATTTTAGGAATTTAGATTTTGGGCACTGTATTTCTTCCACCTATGCTTCAAAATGGTTGGCTCATACCTTTCTAAGGAGGAGAAAGCCCGAATTCTTGCCTGAAAGCAAGAAAATGTGGGTACATGTGAAATTTCTAGGTGCACTGTGCACTGAGAAAGCACAGTCAGATGGCTGCTTCCTGCAGCACCTCATTAGTGCCTGAATAAATATATAAATAGGTAAATAACGGTTTATTGGAATTAGGCAGCCATTTGGATGAAATTCCACAGTTGAGGTATTATAGATATTACAGAACTGGAAGGTCATGATAGTTATTAGTTGAATATTCATACAAGAGCTTAAGATTAGGGATAAATATAAGGATGAGGTACATTTAGATAGATGGGGTGGCATATATGAAGGAACATTTACAGAGTAATTGGTATGGTTTACGCATTATGCACTTTGTTGAATATTAAGCGACGAGTAGTTAAATAATACAGCAGTTAATATACCTCATAGCCTAACTAACAGAAAATAAGCAGTTTACTTTTATAGCTACGCATTTGTTCATGGATTGTTTATTACGTTCACAATGGTAGGCATAGGACCGTTCTTAATCTGTGTGTATGATATCTAATTGGAACAAGTTGATTGTGGCCATGAATGGCATTCCATGGTGGATGGGCATTGGGGGGTGTCTTTGTGGCTGGGAGATGTTAGAAGTTTTATTGCTGAACTACTGCATGAGCTGTTGTTGTTGGTGGGCGAGGATGGACAGGTTCAGCGAACTGAGGACCTCTTGGTAGTTGTTGCAAGTAAATTTCAGGATGATTCTAAGTGCTTTTTTCTGCACTTGTTCTAGCTGGTCCCTCAGTGCAGCTGTCAGTTAGGAGGACCTGACATTGGAAGCATAGGCAAGCTTAGGCAGAATGAAAATGATATAGACATTCCTGAACTTGGTGAAATGCCTAGTGATTTCAGTCAGTGGAGAAGGTACAGATGGTATTAAGAAGATTCGATGTTAGTGCTGACATGTCTCCTCCAGTTTAAACCATCATTTATAGTGACACCAAGAAGTTTGAAGTCTCTGAATACCTGTAGAATACCAGGGCCTAGTTTGATGTCTGGGGGCAGGATTTTGTCTTACCCAGGTTAATGGGCATCATCACAGTCTTGGTGTGGTTGATGGTTACATTGTTGGCCATAGTACACTCCTGAAGGTTGTTGATGATGTGCTGAAAGGCAGTGAAGTCAGGAGAGTTCTTGGTGACAGTAATGCCAAAGGTGGAGTCTTCTATGTACTTCCAGCAGTGGTTTGTGTCCTTCAGTGCATCACTGATAAGGATGAGGAAGCAGAGTGGCCCCAACTTAGTGCCCTGTGGTATCCCACATGTTAGGGGTAGTGATGTTGATGTGGCTCCCCTAAAGCAGATGGTTTAGTGTCGTCCAGTCAGGAAGTCCACCAGCCACTAGACAAGACACCCCCATAGTCCCAGGTCAATAGCTTTCTTTATGATGAGGTTATGGTTTGTCATGTTGAAAGTCTTGCCGAAGTCTACAAAGGTAAGTCCACTAAGATCTTGCACTTTTGCAAGTTTTGGTAAATGAAGACTAGGAGACTGACAAGGCAATGAGTGGTGAAGGAAGACTTCATGTTTCCAAACTGCTGAGGGTCCTCTGAATCAGTAATGTCAGCATAGGTCTAGTTTGACAGAAAACTTTCCCAAATTAGACTGGGGATTGGAGTCATTGCAACAAGTCTCTTAAGCAATTAAGAGATGCTGGGTTGATGCATTTAGGTAGGGCATTTAGATTGTGAAAGGGAAGCATTAATTATGGTGGTTAGTGGTGTAACTAATTCATGGTAGAAATCTTTGTTCAGTTTCTTTGGAAGATTTGTAGTTATTGTTGATTATTTGGTTTTAAGGTGCTGAGGGCACTTAGCTACTTGATATTCTTTTGCTGTGTTCAAGGGAGGTGGGAATGGTAGGTAAGCTGGAAGGGAGCTGATGTTGAGTTGTGGTAATCACTTGGAAATTTTGGCAAAATGGTTAAGTTGGTGTGTAGCTTCCTCAATGCTTAGTAGGTCTACACAAGAGAAGAGGGAGAGCCTTTTCTTGTCATAGCCAACTAGTTTTTTTATTCTATCATACCATTGACCAATGCTGGTCTGCTTTAAATGTTGCACCTTGTTTGGGTAACAGGCCTTCTTCATGGCTCATACTTTGCCTCACCTCATTAAGGAGATCAAGACCCTATGAACCCAAAATTGGACCTAGAATACTTCAGGAACTTTGCCATTTCCATGCCATGATGTCTGCAGATGGTAATCAGAGTCAAAGGAGAGATGACAAAGTTCTGAAATGTAAGAGTGACATTGCCTTTGGAAATATATGGGTAGGCAGACAAAGTTTTTTTGCAAACACTTTACCTCATCTGCATGGACTTCCACCCTCTCAAGAGAAAATATGAGAAAACTGCAAACCACACAGAATAGTAGAATAGTACTCTCAGAACCATCACTGCCTGCATAACAACTGCAAACACTCAATACCTTCACAGTGAAACAAATATCTTCCCAGTACAGTCTCACTTAAATATGCTCAGCACTCAGTTCTGTATAATAGCATTAGGCCCCTCCCACCCTAACCACTCTATAACTAACCACCAACCTCCAAATAGAAATAAAAACTAACCTTTGTCTCACACTTCATGAGCAAGCATACCCCTGCCTCACTCTTCAGTGACCTCTATTCACAGATCCCCTCACCCCCAGCATATATGTACTAAAAGAAATACACATTGAAATTACCTAGTAAGATCTAAACATCTGAACTCCCCCCCCCCACACACACACACACACACACCACACACACACATATACACACACAAACATGACTCTCACTCTCCTACTTACATTCTGGACAGCAGCTGCCAAATAGAACATGCTGCACAAGTTATCATGATCACCTACCCATCCTGATAAAACTCCATCTAGCCCACCCAATCATCATAGCTACCAAAAAAATTACACAGACTACAGGAAAGCAGACTAGCCAGCCTTCTTGTATGTTCATACATACATAGGATTAGTCATGGTACATACATACAATGTTAAGGGACAGGACAACATGTGTGTAAAACTCTCTCCCTCTTACATACAAATAATTATCACATTCACACCTACCTACCTACCCTTCTGTCCAAGGAGCCACATCTTTCTTTTAAGGGGTCCCTGCAGTGTTCAGGAAGCCAGTCATGTCCTCTGGGTGGGACCATAGGTCATAAAGTGTAGCGATGTTTGTATGTCTGTGTGAGGTGAGTGCAGTGCAGATTAGGAATAATTGTTTAATTTCTTCAGCACAGATGTTGCATCTTGAGATATTTTGAATCAGTGTTTGCGTTGTTGCAGAGATGTGTAATGTTCAGAGGACAGAGAAGAAAGTGCCATACTTTTAAGTTTAAGAAGTGTGGTTTCAAATGGGTTTATTATAACTGGTGAGTTGATGTTTAAGACTTTTTAGTGAAGTGTAGTCTTTTGTGCTTGTCAGGTCATTCCAATGTGTATGATATATGTTTTGTCATTATTGTGATTGCTAGGGGTGGGGGCAATATTTTTTTAGTACAGGTTGTGGAAGTGTGAAGCAGAGGTAAGCTTTTTCTTTGTACTTTGGGATTGGTGATTAGTTGGAGTGGTTTGGATGGAAATGGCCTCGTTCTGTTGCAAAGAATGAGTACTTGGCATATTGAGGTATGAATATAGTTCCTTTTTTTTTTTTGTGTGTGTGTGTGTATGTTGAATGTCTATGGCAGCTAGGTTTCCAGGGATCAAACCGGCATAGGTTAGAATCCTAGTTGCAGCAGCCAGTCCTCACTCCAGTCAGCTGTTCATCCTCCCTTAGGGGCTGGTTGATAGAATGGGTACTTGGCATAGGCTACAGTGTGTGTGTGTGTGTGTGTGTGTGTGTGTACATGCATAGGAGTAAAGTCATGATACATATATACAAAGTTAAAAGATAGGGCAGGACAAGTGTAAAACTCTTTCCCCATAACACACTAGTAGTAATCACACACACACACCCACCTACCTTCTTACCTACCTACCTACCCACTAACTTACTTACCAACCTAGCTACCTGCGTATCTACCTTTCTGTCCAAGGAGCCCCTTCTTTCTTCTGAGGGGTCACTGCAGCACTCAGGAAGCCAACCACATCCATTGGGTGGGACCATAAGTTATAAAGTGTACTAATGTTGTGTGTATATATGTATGAGGTGAATGCAGGGTAGATTAGGAGTAATTGTTTCACTTCTTTAGTGCAGAAGTTGCATTATGAGATATTTAGGATCAGTGTTTGTGTTGTTGTAGAAGCAGACGTTCAGAAGACAGACAAGAAAGTGCCATTTCTTTAAGTTCAGGATGTGTGGTTTTATATGGAAGTATAACTGTTGGATTGGCATGTAAGACATTTTTGGGAGGGCAATTTTTTATCATTTCCGTGTGTACAGTATAAGTTTTGTCATTAATGTGTTTGCTTAGGGTGCGGGATGAAAGGGGGGGCGGTTCTGTGAATACAGGTTGTTGATGTGTGAAGCAGGGCTAAGCTTTTTCTTTCAGCATCAGGATTGATGATTAGTTGGAGTGGTTTTGATGGGAAGAGCATAGTACTGTTGCAAAGAATTGAGTGCCTAGCTATTGAGGTATGATTGTATTGGGAGGATCTTTTTTTATATGTAGTTTTTGAAATTTTGGCTGCTAGGCAGCCAGTGATTGCTCTGAATGCTGTTTTATGTGGTTTACAGCTTTGTTATATAACTGTGGAGAAGGTGGATGACCAGGCAATTGAGGTGTAGTTTAGGGTGGGGTAGATGAATTGTTTGTGGAGGATACTAAGGGATTCTTTTTCTTGTCTAAATCTGGTACCAGTAAATATTCAGAGGGCATTTAGTGTGTTTGTTCCTCTTGCAGTAAGTTTCTTTTGTATTAATATTAGTGATATGTTGTAAATGTCATGTGTATGTTGTGTGAAATATCCAGAATAGTTAGATTTTTTTTATTAGGTGCGATTGTTTGGTCAGTGTAATAGGATGGTGCAGGTTGGATTTGTGTATGTGGTTGGATATATGAAAATGAAAATTCATTTTTATTTACAGCTCTGGATTTCCTGGTTGTCAACCTGTTAGTATGAACAATAAAAATCTAAAGTTCCTGCAGGAGAGTCCTTATAAAGTCTCATGGAAGGCTGATGGGACAAGATACATGATGCTTATCGGTAAGGCAGTATATTGGAACTATTTTATTGCAATAGTACAGTAAGATATATGTCTTTCCTTATTCTTTATTGTATTAGAAACTGGTTCTCCTGTGTCACAGGATGTCTAGAAGTTTCTACTAGGTAAGGAATGATTTTCATACCCACAGCAGGATGTTATTTATATGCAATTATCAAAATAAAAGATAATGATAATGATTATGGAGTCAGAAGTGTGTAGGACAAGGTACCCTATGTTTGAAGGTGGGGTCCTCAGCCTTTTGAAAGCCTTAATTTAAAGATTAAGGTAGCAGGTACCATGACAAGTAAGTGGTTTAGTCAATTCTGATAGTTTAAAAATGTTAACTGTACAGAGAAAAAGTGATTGTATTTTGATCATAGTGCAAAAAGAGGACATTATATTAATTACAAACATAACTAGGGTGATTCTTGATGTTTTCTTCCACCATCTTGTTATCATCTGGGGTATAAACCGAGATGACAGCCCACAAACAGTTCTTAAGATGGAAACCTGTTATTCTTGACTTGTAGTTTGATTTTATGTGCACTTTAGTTGGGAACAGAAGCTTACATGGGAAGGTTGATCCACGGTAAACAACGATCTTCAGAGCAGCATTTCTTGTATTTTATTTTGCAAAAGAAGATTTTAAACAAATGAGTGTTCACAAGGTCCATGTCTCCCTGTGGAAGCTGCAGTCTTGGACTTGTAAATGTCAGCTATGTTAAATGGACTGACAAAAACTGTACTACTTGTTCTACAATATTGAATTGCACAGAATAGAGTGAATTGGAATGATGTAGTATACTGGAGTTGATGTGCTGTTAGTGGACTGAATCAGAGCATGTGAAACATCCAGGGTAAACCATGGAAAGGTCTGTGGGGCCTGGATGTGGATAGGGAGCTGTGTTTTCAGTGCATTATGCATTCAGTGCATGATGCATGACAGTTAGAGAATGAGTGTGAATGGATGTGGCCTTTTTTCGTCTACTTCCTAGCGCTACCTCACTGATACAGGGGATGGTGATGCTGTTTCCTGTGGGGTGGGTTTTCGCTGAGAATGGGTGAGCAAGAGCAAATATGAATATATTCATGTGTATATATGTATATGTTGAGATGTACATGTATATGTATTTGTACGTGCATGTATGTATATATGTGTGTATATGAGTAGATGGGTCTTTCTCTGTTTCCTGACGCTACCTTTTTAATGTGGGAAATGGCAATCATGCATAATAAGATGATAATAATGATAATTAAATTTTCTGCTGAATGCTTGCTGAATTGTTTCATTGTTGCTTTGTAAAGGTAGATGATTAAACTCCCTCTCACTAACCATGAAACATTTATTTATGAAAACTAGGGAGTAATTCCTTTTCATAAAGAAGAATAGTTAAGAGATCAACATCTAGAAAACAGATTTTTTTTTTTTTTCATACATATTCGCCTTTTCCCGTATTAGCGAGGTAGCGTTAAGAATAGAGAACTGAGCCTTAGAGGGAAAATCCTCACTTGGCCCCTTCTCTGTTCCTTT
>JAYMFT010277052.1:0-10542 GCA_038088735.1 Panulirus argus | reverse complement strand
ATATATATATATATATATATATATATATATATATGTGTGTGTGTGTGTGTACATGTACATATATATCAATATATGTACATCTTGCTATATATAAATATGTATTGTGCATTAATGTGCTTGTATGTACATATATGGACACATGAATGGATGGCGCTACCTCGTTGACGCGGGAAACAGCGACCAAATACAAAAAGTACATAAATGTAGGAGCAAGAATACTTCAAACGTACTACACCGCGTGTCGTAGAAGGCGACTAAAGGGGCCGGGAGAGGGGGGGCTGGAAACCCTCCCCTTCTTGTATTTCAATTTCAAAAAGGGGAAACAGGAGTCAAGCGGGGAGTGCTCATCCTCCTCGAAGGCTCAGACTGGGGCGTCTGAATGCGAGTGGATGTAACCATGATTAGAAGAAAGGAGAGATAGGTAGTAAGTTTGAGGAAAGAAACCTGAATGTTTTGTCTCCGAGTGAAACGAAGCTCAAGGATAAATGGGAAGAATGCTTTGGAAACATCTTGGGAGTAAAGTCAGGGGTTGGCGAGAGGACAAGAGCTAAGGAAGGAATAGCAGTATTCCTGAAGCAGGAGTTGTGAGAGTATGTAGTAGTGTAGGGAAGTAAATTCCAGATTGATGTGGGTAAAACTGAAAGTAGATGGTGAGAGATGGGTGATTGATTACTGGTGCTTATGCACCTAGTCATAATGAGAAAGATCTTGAGATGCAAGTGTTTTGGGATCAGCTGAGTGAGTGTTAGCGGTTTTGGTGCACGAGACCGGGTATTGGTTATGGGTGGTTTCAATGCGAATGTGAGTAATGTGGCAGTTAAGGGTATAATTGGTGCAAAATAGGTATTTGGTGTTGTAAGTGAAAATGGTGAAGAGTTGGTGGATTTGTGTGCTGAAAAGAGATTAGTGATTGGGAATACCTGGTTGAAAAATGAGATATGTCAACAAGTAGGGGAGATGGTCAACAGGCATAATCAGATAACGTATTAATTGATAGACGTGTAAAAGAGAGACTTTTGGAAGTAAATGTGCTGAGAGGGGTAGCTGGTTGTATGTCTGATCACTATCTTGTGGATTCGAAGATGAAGATTTGTAGAGGTTTACAAAAAAGAAGAGAGAATGTCGGGGAGAAGAAAGTGATGAGAATAAGTGGGCTTCGAAAGGAGACTTGTGTGAAGAAATATCAGGAGAGATTGAGTGTAAAATGACAATAGGTGAGAGCAAATGAAGCGAGGGGACTAGGTGAGGAATAGGATGTATTTAGGGAAGCAGTGATGGCATGTGCAAGAGATGCGTGTGGCATGAGAAAGGTGGGAGGTGGGCAGTTTAGGAAGGGTAGTGACTGGTGGGATGAAGAAGTAAAGTTGTTAGTGAAAAAGAAAAGAGAGGCGTTTGGACGATTCTTACAAGGTAGGAATGCAAATGACTGGTAGATATTTAAGAGAAATCGGCAGGAGGTCAAAAGGAAGGAGCAAATGTTGAAATAGAGGGCAAGTGAGTTGAGATGAGAGTATCGTTAAACTTTAGGGAGAATAAAAAGATGTTTTGGAAGGAGGTAAATAATGTGCGTAAGACAAGAGAACAAATGGGAACATCAGTGAAGGGAGCAATTGGGGAAGTGATAACAGGGAGTGATGGAGTGAGTATTTTGAAGGATTGTTGACTGTGTTTGAAGATAGATATAAATATTTCAATTATTTATTTATTATACTTGATCGTTGTTTCCCGCGTCAGCAAGGTAGTGCCAGGAAACAGACGAAGAAAGATCCATTCCTCCACATACACACCTATATACATACATGCACATATATGTACAGTACATATGTATACATACCAACATATACATATATACATACACATACAAATACACATGTACATATTCACACTTGCTTGCCCCCATCCATTCCCGATGCCACCCTGCCCAACAGGAAATAGCATCACCACCCCCGCGCCAGCGAGGTAGCACCAGGAGACAGACAAAATGGCCACATTCCCTCACACTCAGTCTCCAGCTGTCATGTGCAGTGCACCGAAACCACAGCTCCCCATCCACATCCAGGCCCCACAGACCTTTCCATGGCTCACCCCAGACGCTTCACATGCCCCGATTCAGCCCACTGACAGCACGTCAACCCAGGCACACCACATCGCTCCACTTCACTCCACTCCGCACACACCTCACCCTCCTGCATGTTTAGGAACCGACTGCTCAAAATCCCTTCCACTCCATCCCTCCACCCCTAATATGGTCTCCCACTTCTCCTTGTTCTCCTCACCTCTGAAACATGCATCCTCCCTGTCAATCTCTCCTCACTCATTCATTCCATATGTCCAAACCATTTCAACACATCCTCCTCTGCTTTCTCAACCACACTCTTTGTATTACCACACATCTCTCTTAACCTTACATTACTTACTCAATCAAACCATCTCACACCGCATATTTTTTTCCTTAAACATTTCATTTCCAACACATCCACCCTCCTCCGTACAACTCTATCTGTAGCATATGCCTCACATCCATATAATATTGTTGGAATTACTATTCCTTTAAACATACCCATTTTTGCTTTCCAAGATAATGTTCTCTCCCTCCACACATTTTTCATTGCCCCTTAGGGATAGGGGAGAAAGTATACTTCCCGTGTATTTTCCGAGTGTTGTAGCAGGTGACTAAAGGGAACTGGAGTGCGTGGCTGGAAACCCTCCCTTTCTTGTATTTCAATTTCTAAAAGAAGAAGCAGAAGGAGTCAAGCTGACAGTGCTCATCCTCCTTGAAGGCTCAGATTGGGGTGTCTGAATGTGTGTGGATATAACCAAGATGAGAAGAAGGAGAGATAGGCAGTATGTTTGAGGAAAGAAACCTGCATGTTCTGGCTCTGAGTGAAACGAAGGTCAAGGGTAAAGAGGAAGAAGTGTTTGGAAATGTCTTAGGAGTAAAGTCAGGGTTTGGTGATAGGAGAAGAGCTTAGGAAGGATTAGCACCACTGAAGCAGGAGTTGTGGGAGTGTGTGATAGAGTATAAGGAAGCAAGTTCTGGATTGATGTGGGTAAAATTGAAAGTGGATTGTGAGAGATAGGTGATAATTTGTGCATATGCACTTCGTCATGAGAAGCAAGATCTTGATTGGGAGTAGCTGAGTGAGTGTATCAGCAGTTTTGATGCACGAGACTGGGTGTGAGTGATGGGTGATTTGAATGTGAGAGTGGGTAATGTGGCAGTTGAGGGTACAATTGGTGCACATGGGTATTTAGCATTTTAAATGGGAATGGTGAAGGGGTTGTGGATTTGGGTGCTAAAAAAAAAAATGGTGAGTGGGAATACCTGGCTTAAAAAAGAGAGATATACACAAGTATACATATATGAGTAGGAAAGATGGTCAAAGGGCATTATTAAATTTTGTATTAATTGAAAAGTACCTACAGTATATTGCAGCTAGAATTATCCTAATTTTGTTCATTTTTCATATGGTATATTAAGACTGTAATTACCTATGCATACCATATGGGGAAGAAGTTTTACATTCCTGAGACCCCATCTATTGAACTTTCTGCACTATCATACACTTAGATTTGTGTTTGCTGTCTGCATTAACCATGGCATAGGACAAATGAGGGTGTGGTATCAGGCAGAGATAAGATGAAGAAGAGATGGATTGAGAATTTTGAAGGGTTGTTAAATTTATTTGATAGAGTGGCAGATGTGAGATGTTTTGGTTTTGGAGCTATGCAAAGTGAAAGAATTGTGTAAAGTTATTTGGTGAAAAGAGAAAAGGTAGTAGAAACTTTGTGTAAGGTGAAGTGTGGTACAGTGGATGGGATTGCACTGGAATTTCTTAAGAAAGAGGGTGATTGTGATGTTGATTGGTTGGGTGGGATTTTAAGCATATGTATGGCTCACAGTGAGGTGCCTTAAGGTTGGTGGAATGCCTGTATAATTCTTTTGTTTAAAGGCAAGTGAGTGTTCAGATTACAGAGGTAAAGGTTTGTTAGGTGTACCTCATAAGTGGAATAGGAAAGTGGGGATTGATAGGCTGTTGGCATACAAAAGAATTTCAGACATGGGATGAAGTATGGCTTGAGGAGTGGTAGAGGATGTGTGGATCAGATGTTTGCTTTGAAAAACGTGTGCAAGAAATACTTAGTGAAACAGGATGATGTATATATGGCTTTTATGGCATATAAGTGCATTGGATTATTTGTGGGGGAGAGGAAACCATTGATAAAAAGGAAAAAGTGTTGGGGACAGGACAGAACCTTGAGAGACACCGCTGTTGATGGAGAAAGGCTGAGCCATCAACAATCACAGAGATAAATTGGCCGGAGAGGAAGCTAGATATAATGGAGCAAAGTGAGGGAGGGAAGCTTAGAGATGAGACCCTGATGCCACACCCTGTCAAAAGCCTTAGATATGTCAAGGGCAACTACATATGACTCCCAAAATTTTTCAGGAATGATAACCAGACATTAATAAGATAGGAAAGAATATTACCAGTGGATCTTGCCTTACGGAAGCCATACTGGTGATCAGAGAGAAGGCTGTGATTTTCAAGTTGCTTAAGGATATGGAAGTTGAGGAGGGATTCAAAGACTTTGGAAATGGTAGATGTCAAAGCAATATCACGACAGTTAGATGGGTCAGAATGGTCACCCTTCTTAGGGATGGGATGCATCAAAACTTGCTTCCAAGGAGAAAGAAAATTTTGTTTTTTAAACAGAAGTGGAACAGACGAGCAAGCACAGGTGCAAGTTCAGTGGCACACTCTTTCAGTACCCGGGAATGGTTGCCATTAGGACCATAAGCCTTGCTTGTGTCCAGAGAAAGAAACACTTTTCGGACAGTCTGAAGAGAGATTACGGGAAGAGGCATAGGATTAGTGAGAGGAGCATCAGGGGGTGAAGGTATGTTAGAATCATCCAAGGTGGAGTTAGAGGAGAAACGGGAACCAAAGAGAGTTGATTTGTCGACGGGAGAAAGCAATAGTACCATCAGGACAGAAAAGTTGGGAAAAGGTAGAGTGACAGAAGTTGTTAGATATTGCCTAAGCTAAAATCCAGAGAGACGTATCAGTAAATGACGAGGAGAGGTTATTGTACTTCCTTTGAATAAAGGAACGCTTTGCCTCAAGAATAGCGTGCTTGCAGCAATTATTGGCTATGATAAAAGCTGAATGAGAGTCAAAGGAAGGAGAGTTTTTCCAAGCCCGATATGCCTGATCCCTTGGCTGAATGACCTCAGAACAGGAACGGTTGAACCATGGATTGGATGAAGTAGTAGTTTGGAGGAAGAGGGGATAAATACTTCCATTCCCACAAGAATAACCTCTGTTATGCGTTTGGTGGAGACAGAAGCATTACCACAAAGGGCAGTAATTTACCCAAGGAAAGTCAGAGAAGTTACATAAGTTATTCCAGTCAGCTTTGTTCAGGTGCCAGTATTTACACTTAGAAGGGGCTGCTGGAGGAGTAGATGCTGTTAGAATAGTACACTGATAAGAGTGTGATCAGATGAACCAATTGTATATTTACAGCAAGATGGACTTGTTGTGAAAAACAAATCCAGAATATTAGGAGAGTAGTCACAGCAGTCAGGTATATGGGTAGGGTGGGAGATAATTTGCTTTAAATCTTTGAGAATGGAGAACACGAGGGCATCGATCCCTCCAAAAATCCGTATGGGAGGAATTCAACCATTTCCTATGGCAAAAATTGGAATCCCTGAAGTACAGGATCTTGGTTTGCAGGTGAGAGGAAGACACAGTCTCATGGCAGGAGTTTAGATGGTTGAAGAAGGACATAAAATTTGTAGAATCAGGAGAGCAATAGGCGAAACAGGAAAAGAGTGGTAATAGGGAGACAGACCTTGAGCCACATAACATCAAAGTATGGAGATTCAAGGTCCTTGAGGCATGCAACAGGTGTGTTTATGTTGGAATATGCACAAACACCTCCTTTGAACCGGAATTGTGGGTGGGGAATATAGTTAGATATGAAAAAGGGATGCAAGATATTAGGAGAGGTACTAAAGGGATGGTGTTCAACTGAAGAAAGGTTACTAAACAGACCATAAATGTTGATATAATGAATACAAAAAGAGGAAGGTTGTGAGAGGGGCCGGTACAACTACTGCCAGAGCCCTCCCTCTCATTGGCACTATAGTCAGGCTGAAATCCAGAGATTCTTAGCACCCCATGACACCAGGGGCCATAGATTTGACAGACACTGCCACCATGATGCTTATAAATGTTTGAGGGGAAAGGAATTGGCAGGAGTGCTTTTGTAAAAGGAAGTAATAATAATGAGCAAGGTTTGAATAGGTGATGCTTGTAAGATGGTAGGACTAGCCCGGTAGTCCCGTTTTGATGAGACAGAAAGTAAGATCAGTATTCTTGCCATGGAGGGTGTAAGATGGTTTTGGGCACCACTTTCACACTCCTAAGTCAGGACGGTTGTACCACCCAGGGCAGCTGTTGTCAACAACTTATTACCTCTGGGAACACCCAACAAGGGATGGCCACGGCAAAAGATGTACTGTCTTCTAGCAGTCAAACTCATTGTGGACCATCAGGCCTCCACTAGTTCCATAGATATTGCACAATGTGACTGTAGAATGGCCCCTGATAAGGTCCATCTTGAAATGCAAGTTCATAGGCTGAGAATATATCAAATCTGGGTTTTATATATGAAGTGGACAGAAACTTTTGTTTGTAGCGGAAAGCAAAATGTATATAAAAGTGGATTCATCAAGAACCTAATTAAGAGTATGTCTTTGCTCCAAATCTGTTTATTTTAGATGTGAATGAACTACCTAAAGCACCAGAAAATAAGATCGAACTAAAGTCCTCATATATGCAAATGAGACTAATGTAAGAAGTGAAATAAGTGTTGATACATTGTAAACTTGCAA
Organism: Panulirus argus; assembly: GCA_038088735.1. Classification (NCBI taxonomy): domain Eukaryota; kingdom Metazoa; phylum Arthropoda; class Malacostraca; order Decapoda; family Palinuridae; genus Panulirus; species Panulirus argus. The sequence continues at coordinate 3,635 of JAYMFT010277052.1, read as the reverse complement.
TATGATATAGACCTCGGTTATAGGATCAGGATTAAAATCCATGCAGGTAGGTCCAACAAAAGGATAAACCACAATATGAAAATATTTTGAAGTAAATGAAAAATACAATGTCAAAGATTTGTGTTGTAATAAACAGTAATATGACATGAGTAGGAGGCACTTAAAAATATTATGCAAGACCAATTGTATTGTCGAAATGTCATTAGACTGAACTAGGGCACGTGAGGTGTCCAGGGTAAACCGTGGAAGGACTGTAGGGCGTAGTTGTGGGTAGGGAGCTATGATTTTGGTGCTTTACACTTGACAGCTAGAGAATGGATGTGACCTATCTTCATCTGTCCCTGACGCTACCTTTCCAACTCCAGAAATGGCGACCGTGTGAAAAAAAAATCTTTAGTAACTTTAATAACATCTTATTACAGTTATACGGCCAATTTTAAAACTTCATATACTAACCTTATTCTAATTCCAAAAGAACGCCGAAAGAATAAATAGACATGCCAGAAAATGTGTAAAAACGTAAACAAGTGCCCAACGTTTTGTCTCAATGACTATCCTAACACAGAAACCGAGGTAATAAGAGACTTGTAAAATTGTAAATAAAAAAATATGACTGCATTCCAAATAATTTATACGAACTACATGATGGAACGACAACTAATAACTATGAAGAAAAGCTTTGCAAGAAGAGACCCAGACTCAGAATCAAGAAAAATTCGCTTAGATATCATGTAGAATATATGTGGAACTGATTACCAATAATCGTAACAAATTAGAAATGTGAGAATTCATGGTCATCGAACTAAATTAATGACCAGAACAAACCTAATAAGGTTTGGTGCCAAAGACAAAGGATGCCGGCTGTCAAAGGAGTTGATGCCACAGGCAAATGGCGCTTTCTTCCAGTAAAGTTGACAGTGAGGCAATTGGTGCCTTCTGCCTGAAGAATTAGTGTCAGATGCCGGCGATGCCTTCGGCCAGAAGAGTGGTGCCAAAGGCATATGGTTCCTTCTACCAGTACTATGGGTAATTGTCCAAACGTATTGCGGTTCGCGTTATCCAACACAGGAGTGTTCGAGTACAGACTGTATCGGTAGTTATTTACAAAACTATGATAGTAGTGAATTTTATATAAAAAATCACAGGTGAGATGTACAATGTTCATGTACATTTATAAAACGGTTGTATCCAGTAATTTTATGGTCATTCTGAAGATGAAGTAGCTGTAGTAATACATACATGGGCTGTCATTAAAGGCGATGTAACTTAAAGAGAATATAAAATCTTGTCAGGCGTAATCATACTGGAAGTGCATGTTAGATGAAGATGTTTCGGTAAGTGGTTATTAGTAATAACATCAAGGACCCCGGCATGTAATGATTGAAAATGGGAAACCTTCCCGCCATGCGCGCTCTCTCCAGGGAAGATTATTTCATGGAATGTTTTAATATCCTAAGAGTCTCATATCTTTAAGAAGGCTTCAAATAGTAATAATTGTTTCTCGTAATGGAGGATATTTATAATGCATCGTAAATGTTAAGTGAGAATACTGACAAAAAGCGTAGTTGTATTAGTAATAGAAGAACGGGAGGGTACCAATGTTGGCTTGCTGCTCCCTGGGTCGTGTGTCTCCCCGCGCCATGTCGCTGACACAGTGTAAACAATCTTAGTCCGCACCCCTGGGTACCTCTGGGCCTGCCATTCTCTCGCGCCAGAGTTTGATATATGCTTCAAAGTGAGTGAATTGGTATTTTGAGATACGTTGTTAAGATTCTGTATGGGCTGCTTGATTGGTTGACATTTATGAGCAATGTTTCTAACTATTGAGATCGATCGTTGTTCCGGGCTGTAAGGGCATGTGTGCCAGTTCAGTGGGAATGATTATTAACGAAGGTTAACGATCACCCATTGTAGTCATTAAACTTTTAACGTGTAAAGCTGTACAACACGCTAGTTCTTAACTCACTGTGTTCTGTATAGCTATGTGTCACGAAAGCGTGACGGGTGTAAAACTTTGGCAATATTTTTATTGAAAGTAATCAACACGTAAAATTTTAGAAAATTTTCCTCCTTGTGACATAGGAGGATTTATCATATCATTGGAACCCCATATTTTCCATTGTTTCGTAGCTCCCCTAACTGTTAGGGTTAGTTAACAAAGTAATAATGGTCATTCAAGTACAGCTCCGCAGGGGTTATTGGTACAACCATATACTCAAATGTAATGCTAGTGTAGTGTTTCCAGAATAAAATGAGTTACACAACCTGATTTGGAGCTTAATATTTTACTGAACGATGTTGAATAAGGTTATAATGGTTGTGACTAAAGGGAATAGTAAGTCATGCATTGATAAATGATATTCCAAAACTTGAGAATTTACTATTATACAGGACCAGTGTGGTATACAGGGGACAATGTGCTTTAAGTGGGCTGAGCCAGTGTTTAGAGTGGTCAAGGGAAACCACAGAAAGGTCTCTGGGGCCTGGTTGTTGATTAGGGGCCCTGGTTTTGGTGTATAATGCATGACTGATAAAGAGTGGATGTGTATGAATGCTCCTATTTCTTTATTCCCGGCACTACTTGGGTAACATGAGAAATGTTGAATATGTATAAAAAAAAAAGAGAATGTTGTGGTAGGATCAGTGAAATACATCTTTTGTTTGGTAGAAACTTTGTAGACTAATGAAATTTTTCTGTATTAGCAATATGTTATTTTTCTGTTCATATTTTTGTGCTTTTCTTATGAAATCTCCATCCCGTCGATGTAACACCATACTTTTTGGTCTTTCTGATTCCTTTCTTCTGAGTAAAGTGGAAAAAAAAATCCTATGAGGTGAAAGAAGCAATTGATATTAGACTTAGCTTAACCAGAGTGAAATAACAGATCTCAGGTTTGAGCACATGACAGAGATCGAGAAACTTTGTATTGCTTACCTCTGTCTGAGCTGTAGGCTCCTACCACAAGTTTGTTATTTTTCCCTGGGTATGTTGAAGTTTATATCACTTGATTCTTGATTGTTCTGTTATTATTTATATAGTTCCTTATAGTTGATTTCCATTTTTGGATCCTCAGGGTTCCTCCATCCTGGACTTTTCATTTTTGTGTCATGGTGGCACAAGCTTTATATTCATTATATAATACATCTAATTCTGCCTAATGTGTGTCCAATCTATTTTTTGAGATACTTATGTTTTCAGTTGTTTCTATCTGCGTAATAAGATGATTGTATTCTTTTCTCATTATAGAAATAGCCACCTCTGGCTAAAGTTTAAGTTTTTGTCCACTTGTTCTTGTAGTGCCAACTTGATCCCTCCATAGCTGAACTGTATCACGTACATCCTTGTCATATGGCTATAAATCATCATATATAACTATCATGTCTGCTATCAGTGTTCCATATCTTAGGAGGTATGTTCCAATTTCCAGTCTTTCTGGATAAGTTTTGTCTATTCTTAGGAGATATATGGTAGCTCCATGTTGGAGAACATGGGATAACATTAGAAATCTAGTGTGTGTATCTTTTAACCTCTGCATGGCAAGATAGCCAGGCGCCCTACCCAGGGTTCGACTCCGACCCGTGGTATATATACATTCGTCTGTCCATTTGACATATTTGTCACACCATCGGAGCCG
>JAYMFT010277041.1:0-10543 GCA_038088735.1 Panulirus argus | reverse complement strand
GATATCAAGGAGCAAAGTGAGGGAGGGAAGCCAAAAGAGGGGAGCTTAGAGATGAGACCCTGATGCCACACCCTGTCAAAAGCCTTAGATATGTCAAGGACAACTACACATAGATAATATAACACATGAAATTATCATTGCATTGTGTGATGTGTATGCACTATACCATTAGCGGGGACGCATCATACTACTGGAAGTGTTGAAGCAAAAAACATTTTTCATTTGATGATTTCACCACATGGAAATACCTGTGTGTACAGTATGGGGAGAGGGTTTTACACTCATGGGTCCTAATCTCTTGAACATTCTGTCACACAACTTCCTGCATTTATGTATGCTGCTTGCATTAACCATGTCCTCAGTCATTCTTTTCCATATATATACTATTATCTCACTAAAATACTTCTTTATATATTTTTTGAACAAATTTCTTGCGTAATTTCATGTTATTTCCACTAGTTGCTCTATCCCTACATCTCTTGAAGAATAGTTCACTATCCACATCATCTGTCTGCATTAAAAGCTTAAAGGTTGTGATCAGCTGACCTCTCACCTTTTGATCTGAAGAGGTCACCTTTAGCTTATCCCTATAACTTAGTTCTCTTGATTTTGTACCATCTTTTTTCCTTCCTATGTATCTTTTTTATTTGCTCTTTGTGTCTTTTATGTGAGGTGACCAAACTTGAGCAGCTTATTCTTGTTTTGGCCTTATGTATGATATGAACAGCTTTCTAAATATTTCCATACCCATATTCTTGAAAGCTAATCTGCTATTTGCCAAAATGCTATCTCCTTTACTATTTTCCTAATGTAGGACCCTGGTGAAATGAGGAGGTGTATGAGAGATTTGATATGGAAGAAAATGAATTGTGTAGTTGTAGAGTGGGTGAAATGTAATACTCTGAAGTGCTTTAGGCATATGGAAAAAATGTGAGATGAGGATTTTACAGAGTGTGTATGGTAGTGCGATTCAAGGAGTTGGTGTGAGAGGAAGATCATCTGTAACATGGGGAAATAGAATGGTAGAGTACTGGAGAGTGAGAAATGGTGACAGAATATATGAAGTGGTGTATGCGAGGGTGGCATATAAGGACAAGGATAAGTGGAGACTCTTGCCATGACCACCCCTTGATGAAAGTTCCTGGAGGGAATGGAATCAGAAACATAGATAGACAGATAGATAGAATAGATGGAAAGTGAGTGATTGTATTGTTGATTAGTTACGTAGTATTTTTGATGTATGAATGGATCATGGTGAGGTTCCTGAGAATTGGTAGAATGCATGGATAGTGCCACCATATAAAGGGAATGGGGACAAAAGTGAATGTTCAAGCTACAGAGGTATAAGGTTATTGAGTGTGCCTGGTAAGTTGTATGGGAGAGTGACTGAAAGGATGAAGGCATGTACAAAGCATCAGATTGGAGTGGAACAATGTGGTTTCATGTGTGATAGAGGATGTGTGGATCAGGTGTATGCTTTAAAGAATGTGTGTGTTAATAATACTAAGAGAAACAAAAGGATTCGTATGTGCCATTTATGGATTTGGAGAAAGCATGTGATAGGGTTGATAGAGATGCCTTATGGAAGGTCTTACAGTAATGTGGTATAGGAGGAAAGGTACTAGAAGCAATTGTGTTTTTATCAAGAGGGAAAGGGGTATGTACAGGTAGGAAGAGAGGAGGTGAGTGGTTCCAGATGAAGGTTGGTCCGGGGAAAGGGTGTGTGATGTTACCTTAAAAAAAGGAATTCAAACAGCAACATACCATTGGTTTCTTTTGATGCTGTTTGTGTTAGTGGAAAATTATTGTGATGAAAGTTAGAAGGTATACAGATAGTCAAAGAGAGTAACCTGTAAACTGTCATTATGACTATGGAGGTGCAAATAATTTAAGTTGAGGACTTGAAGCAGAGTATTTACCAAGTCTGTTTTTATAAGTATCTTTAGCACTGCTTTCAGCCACTATAACTGGCATGTAATTCCATATATTAGCAATCCTGTTGAAGAAAATATACTTCACCTTATTCAAGGTTAAACATTCCCCCATGAGTTTGTATCCATTATTACAAGTGAAATCAGATGAATCAAGTCTTAAGTAACTTGGTAGATCTTGATTATCAAAGCCTTTGATAATTTTTCATATTTGTATTAGACCACCTTTTATCCTTTTCTCTTCTGAGCTAGACTTAAATCGTTTACTCTGCTTTCATGGGATTTGTTTCTCAGTCTGGGAATCATCTTGGTAGCTCAATGTTGTGCTGTACCATTCTATGTTTTTTTTTTTTTTTTTTTTTTTTTTTTTTCTTGTGACCAAAACTGAACACAATATTCAAGATGTAGATGAACCAATAAATTGTAAAGAGGAAGAATGATTTCCCTAGACTTAAATTCAAAGGCCCTACCTATGAATTCCAGAATTTTGTTCACTCTTCTCACAGCTTTTTCCACTGCTTCTTTTAGGTTTTACTGCTGATATGTAAAACTTGCACTTATCAGTACAGGTTGTACCTCTCTAATCCGGCGCTCTGGAGTTTGGTAAATCCCATGCTCCAGCACATTTTGAATCTGCCACAATTAGTTTGTGGATCTACCACCATGGTGGCACTATTAGCAAGTTAACAGCAATAAGGCACCAAAATCTGTTTACACTGCAGCCGAGCTAATGAACAGTCCTGTTAATTTCTTATATTTAGCTGTATTTTAGCCCTTCAGGATGTCATCCAAGAAACTAAGAGGTGCAGAAGATGGTGATAGTGCTAATAAGCATAAGCATAAATCATTATTGATGCTTAAAAGGGTGGAGTTACTGAGAAAATTAGATAAAGGAACTTCTGTGAAGACTTTGTGTGAGTACTGTGGGAATGGATTTTCAACTGTGTATGACTTAAAGAAACAAAAGGAGCTGATTTTTAATTTTTTTGCTGAAAATGAAAGCCAGAAAAGTTTAAAGTTTTGGAAAACTTTGAAAGTTGCCAGGAGTACAGAATTATACAGTGCAATTATAAAGGGGTTTAAGCTCTGACGTAATGAAGGTGTAAGCATTTCTGGGGAGATGCTTAGCTGCAACAAAGTTTATGGATGAATTGGCACAGTTAGTGGCAGTGGAAAATTTAGCCCCAGAATATGTGTTTAATGCTGACGAATCTGCCCTGTGTTTGTGTCAAATGCCACGAAAAACCCTTGCCGAAGAATTGAGGAATCTCCATCTGGGGTAAAGGATTCCAAGGATAGGATAACAATTCCTGGCTGCAGCAGTGCTCCAGGAACACATGAAACCAAGCTGATGGTAATTGGTAAGAGTGTTCACCTGAGGGCCTTTAAAGGAATGAAAATTCTTTCACTTATCTACTGTGGTACTAAAATAGCGTTGATGACAACTAAACTTTTTCTTGAATGGTTTAAAAATTACTTTGTGTGTGAAGCTAGAGCACACTGTAAAGGAGCATCCACACTATCGGGCAGTGCCTGGCTGGCACAAGTGTTAAGTCTGTCATCAGAGACTTTATGGCAACTTTGGCGGGCAAATCACCTGATTGCCCTTGCCCATAGTTGAGTGAGATCAGACACTGCCTGGTGGTTTTACCTCGGGTCTGGAGCAATGGCACTTCCAGCCACAAAAGGTTACCACTCTTTACACCATATAGTTTTCTGCACTGTTCTTTTTTTCTTTCTTATGCACACAGCAATCAATATGCTACACAGCACTATTTTTTTCCTTTCAACTTTGCTGAGCATGGTGATACTGAACTTGTGGCCAGCCGACCACCTACTGGCTACTGTACTACTTGACTGCCCAATCATCTCAGCAGTGTGGACAACAACACAGGCATGCCTGACAGACTTTGCCCGGTGAGGACACAGCCCACTGGGAACTGCTCGATAGTGTAGACTTGGCTTAACTCTGTTGGCCTCGATCCAAAGTGTAAAATATTTTTTATTTTATATAATTGATCGGCACACCCCAAAGCAGAACCTTATTTGGAAGCATTATTGCTTATATTTCTTCATGCTTTAAGCTTTGTTCTCCCTTTGATAACCCTGCAATATGTATGTGGGATGAGCTGGCAAGACATATTTTGGGCATATTTTTACATATTGGTTCCCTTAGCGGTCAATATCTGTTTTTTGACATTTCCTGAGGTCCAGCAGTGGTCAGGTCCCAAGGATGATGGATTACAGAGGTTCAGCCTGTAGGCACTATTGAACCTCTAATGAAGTCAGAAAGAGGCAGACTAAGTACAGAGCAAGTATGGAAAGGGTTCCCATACCATAAAACGTACTAGTACAGTTATGGACTAATTTCCTCTATTTTTATTGGTATGATGTAAGAATAATGAAATGTTACTATTATAAGATGTGTATTAATGTTCATTTTTCTCTTCTTCTTTAGAGCGAGCATCATAGCAAGAGGATTCTCCCTTAGAGAGGTAGGGAGCAAAGAAGTGTAGACTAGAATAGCATAGCATCTCATCCCCTGAACCATGGCTGGCTCAGCTGCTGTCCCCAAATCCTTAGTTGAGATCACTGTATCTGGCAGGTAAGTTTTCTGTATTCACTTTGTGAAAGATATTGTTGGCCTCAAATCTCTGTGCTTTCACCTGATGTCATCATATTAACATTGTATAAAAGGTCCCTGTAGCACGCTTCTTACCCATATTGATAGCTGTATTACCTGTTTTAAGACATTTGGAACATATGGTATATAAAGCACTTCTGAAACTTGCTATCCTCAAGGAAATTGATTGCATTCTTCTACAACAAAAACTGAAGCTGTTTGTAGCATCATTTATGTAAGATTATTTCAAGCTGCATCGGATTTATTTTTCTCTGGTCATTTGCCACACTGTGATTTGTAATATATTTCATCATTATCTTTTGATGAAAGGAAGTACAGTCTAACTGAAGAACTTCCCACTTCAAAGAAGTCCACCATTTCATTATAATTGAAAGTATTACAGCCTTGGAGCTGCAGGAACTTCTGGAAAAGGAGTCCTGGAGGAACGCCAGGACCTTTTCAGGACCCTTTCAAGATAGGGATCTTAACACAATTATGAAAGAATGAATGAAAATGTTTAGATAATTTATTTAGATTTGCCCATGTTTTCTTACTTTTTGTAACACTTAGTTCCTTCTAGGTAGCATCCAGTTAATACATTTTCTGTCACCAACAGATATTGCTCTGTTGCACAGGCCAGCATTTTGGCCTGTATAGTTAAGACTGTACACTTAATTTTTTCATTTTTTTCACATTCAGGTTTAACTGTCTGGTTTAGATTGCATAGTTAAAACTGAGTGTGTGTAATGGCACTAAAAGGTGGAAAGGTTATAAGAAGAGGGAAAACTGAAGGAAGGAAGAGAATTCTACATCCTTCACTGTTTGTGGAAAGAAACAGGCATCATAATGTTAATCTTCATATGGCCAGTTTCCACAGATAAACTATGGAAAACAGTGGCCAGGCACATGCTATTGGTCAAAGCCATGGTGGCAGGTGCACATGCCAACAAGTAATGAGAGCAGTGGTGAAAACAGTACCTGCTCTACAGGGAGAGGGCAATAGCATTGCATTGGACAAATGAGATGGTTGCACAGAAGTAATATCAGGAGAAGGAATGAGGTAGAAATTTTTATTATTCCACTCTTGTGAATAGGGAGATGGACAAAGAACCACTGGATATATGTGAGCTTTACACAGTGGCAGCATTGTCACCACTAAGGTTAGGAGGTGTTGCTACTGTGGCATGAGCTCAAAAGTTGGGAAAAGTTTTGAATTTCAGTACCTCAAGGGAATACTCCTCTCTGGAGTATCAGAGCTCTCTCTCTCTCTCTCTCTCTCTCTCTCTCTCTCTCTCTCTCTCTCTCTCTCTCTCTCTCATTAACCTCCTTCCAAAACATCTTAGTCTCTCAAAAGTTTACTGTTACTCGTTCACCCCAACTTGCGTTTGCTCTCATTTTTAACCCCTTCACCTACCTCTTGACCTCTTGTCACTTTCTCCTGTACATCCCTTGGTCACTTGCACTCCTCAATAAGTACCGCCCAAATGCCTCTCTTTTCTCCTTCACTAGCTACTTCTTCCTCCCACCACTAACTACTCTTTCTAATCTGCCCACCTCCCACCTTTTGCATACCACATGCATCTCTTGCACATGCCAGCACTGCTTCCCTAAGTACCTCCCATTCCTCATCCATTCCCCCTTACTTCAAGTCTATTTTCCAAACTTTCTTACTCTCACCACTCTCTTCTCACCAACATTGTTACCTCTTTTTTGAACACCTTTACAAATCTTCACCCTTGCCTCCACAAGATAGTGGTCTGACATCCCACCAGCTGCCTCTTCCAGCACATTCACATCCAAGAATCTGTTTTTTACACACCTGTCAATAAATGTGCTATCAAATAATGCCCACTGACCTTCTCTCCTACTTGCATACGTATACTTGTGTATGTCCCATATTTTAAACCAGGTATTCCCAATTGCCAAACCTTTCTACAGCACACAACTCCAAAAGCTGTGCACCATTTCAGTTCATAATATTGAATACCCCATGAACCCCAATTATACCCTCAGCTGCCACATCCTTGACCTTTGTATTGAAATTACCCATCATTAACACCCAGTCTTTTACATCAAAACTGCTGACATGCTCACTCAGCTGTTTCCAAAATGCTTACCTTTCATTATCTTTTTTCTTATGGCCAATGTGCATAAGCACTAATAATCATCCATCTCTTGCCATCCAGTTTCATTTTTATATATATCAGTCTAGAGTTTGCTTCTTTACACTCTATCACACACTCCCACAGCCTCTGTTTCAGGAGCAGAGTTACTCCTTCCTTAGCTCTTGTCCTCTCACCAACCCCTAACTTTACTCCTAAAACATTTCCAAACCATTCTATCCCTTTACCCTTGAGCTTTGTTTCATTCAGAGCCAGAGCAGCCATACTTCTTTCCTCAAACATACTATTTACTCCCCTCATTTCTTATCTGGTAACATCCACATACATTTAGACACCTACCAGTCTTTGAGGAGGATGAGCACTCCCTGCTTGGCTTTTCTTCTGTTCTGTCTTTTAGAAACTGAAAAACAAGAAAGGAGGTAGTTTCCAGCCCCCCGCTCCTGCCCCCTTTAGTCATCTTTTATGAAATTCAGGGAATTTATAGGTAGAATTCTTTCTGTCCTTCCCTAGGGATACTTTTTCTCTTATTTTTTAAGAACATTATGTAAGCATCATCATCAAGGTCCTAAGGGTGCTGTGTAATGGTTATTCTACTGTATATGGAATTTTCATGTTTATTATAGTTGTGATTCACATTTTTTGGTCTTTTCTCATGCAGACCCGCCAGTCAGTCATTTACATTAATTTTGAGTTACTTTTTACATGCTTCTAGATCCCTACTAGTATTTATTGGTAGATCTTTGTTGAATTTCCTTCTGTTATGTCATCATCACCTTGTAGTACCTCTCAATTATTTACCTGGACTATAATAGCTAGCAGTAATCTTATTCACTCTCCCTTAATGTTAGAAAATTCTAATTGAATACTATGCTTTTTTCTAACTTTTCTGTGACAACAGCTTTTCAAACTTTTGTTGCTTATAACTCATACCTTATTCTGTAAGAACAGTTTATTGCCTTAGATTCACTTTTATATTTAGTGAATGCTGCACACAATCACCATTCACCAGATATTAGTTTTGTCCTCTAAATCCTTTATACTTACTATATATAATTTTTTTACTTATATGTGATGATATTTGGTTAATGTTTTGGGACTTGTGATGGTTTGGTTGAAATGAATGCTTATGTCAGATCTCTTTTTTCAGGAATCTACGTGATACTGATGTCTTCTCTAAGTCTGACCCAATATGTGTATTGTTTTACCGGCCTTTTGGATCAAGACAGTGGCAAGAATTTAAAAGGACTGAGTGCATTGACAATACTCTCAACCCAGATTTTGCTACTAAAATCTCCATGACATACCATTTTGAAGAACAACAACCCTTGAAATTTATGTTGTACGATATTGATTCTAGTGAACCTGACCTGGACCATCATGATTTTCTTGGAGAATATGAATGCACTCTTGGTCAGTTAGTTAGTTCATGTACAGTTCACAAGCCTCTGGTTAATCATAACTATGTTGGAGATAATGGTTCTATTATTATTGTAACTGAAGAGCTTAGTTCATGTAAACAAGAACTTGATATACAATTGATTGGTCGGAAACTTGAAAATAAAAACTGGTTTTTTCCCCTTAGTCCTTTTTTGGAATTCTATAAAGCAAATGAAGATGGAACCTTTATTTTAGTGCTCCGAACAAATTCAGCCCAGAACACTGCAAACCCAGTCTGGCAAAATTTTTCAGTGCCTTTGAGAACATTTTGCAGTGGTGATTATGATCGCAACCTCAAAGTTGTTTGTAAAGATTTCAGATTTCGAGGAAATCACAAACTCATTGGTGTCTTCTATACTACAGTACGGAAACTCATTGAAGGACCAGGTCCAAGTAATAGATATTGGCTCATCAATGAAAAAAGAAAGGTACGTATATAGAATAGTTTTCTGAGAAAAACTCTGTCTCATGCCACTTTTAGTGAATGCCTGTTTTCCTTATGTGGATCATCAAGCATTAACCCTTAAAGGTATGAGTCCTGAAAGTCTAGAGGGTCCCCAGGACTGTTATTAGAAAAAATGAAATAAAATATTTTACCAGAAGACAAGAAGAAAAGTTAAAGAAATTATTTTTTTAAATTAACTATGATTGTTGATTTACAAACACATAAATATGATGCACACACCAAGATCATACTATACCCCCATCGTGGTATATGGTTATATAATGCTTAGGATTCTTTCCTGGTTGCAGTTGTAGTTTATTGTGACAGGGTATCTTTAAGTGCCAGTAAAGCATGTCTTCCACTTTAATGACCATGGTAGAAGACAACCTATACAAATGCTGCGGATAGGGTCTCAGTAGGGTATGTTGTATTACCCTCTCATGTATTATGGGAAAATGACCCTCTAGAAAATTTTTCTCAAGCTTTCCATAGTTTCTTGTGGCATATGACATCCCTACACACTAATAAAGCTCCTCCTTTCACTTTAAATGAGGGCTGGAAGAGGCAACCTGTATAAGTATGGAAGGGTTGTCATACAGAAAATTGTGCAAATAAAGGTATGAGCCTTCATGTTAAAAACCCATGAAACTTCTGAAGACTATACAGATATTTTTAGTTATTTTAGCATTATTAGTTCAATATGTTTTAAAAGGAAACTCCACATTTGCCCTAACCTTTCATTTAGTTACTTATTATCCATTTGTGATAACCTATTTGTACTGTAAAGGGAGGGAGTTTTACACTCATGGAACCCCATCTGTTGAACATTCTCTACCATCATACAAACTCTTAAATATAGGTATGCTGTTTGCATTAACCAAGACCTCAATCAGTCTGTTCCATTCATCCACCACTCTTATATTGTAGAGTATTTCTTTACATTCTTATTGGTAAGTCTCTTATTTAATTTCAAGTTATGTCCTTTGGTTACTTTGTCCCTACATCTCTCAAAGAACTGTCCATTGTCCATATAGTCAGTCTCCTTTAAAGATCTTAAAGGTTATTGTCAGGTCACCCCTCAGTCTTTTCTCTTTCAAGGTGGGTAAATTTAAAGCCTCCACTCTTTCCCTATAACTTGACTCTCATAGTTCTGGTTCCATCTTTGTTGCCCTCCTCTGGATCTTCTTAATGATCCTCTTGTGGTTTGATCGAGTAAGTAATGAAAGGGTAAGAGAGATATGTGGTGATAAAAAGAGTGTGGTTGAGAGAGTAGAAGAGGGTGTGTTAAAATGGTGTGGACATATGGAAAGAATGAGTGAGGAAAGATTGACAAAGAAGATATATGAGTCAAAGTTGGAGGGAACAAGGTGGAAGAATGGAGTGAAAGGGATTTTGAGCGGTCGGAGCCTGAAAATGCAGGAGGGTGAAAGGCGTACACGGAATAGATTGAAATAGAACGATTTGGTATACTGGGGTCGACGTGCTGCCAATGGACTAAACCAGGGCATGTGAAACATCTGAGGTAAACCATAGAAAGGTCTGTGGGGCCTGGATGTGGATAGGGAGCTGTGGTTTCAGTGCATTACTCGTGAGGGTTAGAGACTGAGTATGAGTGAATGTGGCCTTTTTCGTTTGTTCCCTGGTGCTACCTCGCTGACAAAGGGGGTGGCAATGCTATTTCCTGTGGGGTGGTTTGGCATCAGGAATGGATGGAGGCGAGCAAGTATGAATATGTATATGTGTATATGTATGTATGTATATATGTTTATATTGGTATGTATATGTATGTATTGTGCATATATATATGTGCTTGTATGTACATATGTTTGTACATGGGTGGATGTGTCTTCCTTCGTCTGTTTTCTGGCGCTGCCTCGCTGATGTGGGAAACAGCAATCAAATGTAATAGATATAAATAAATAAATGCAATATACATATATATATATATATATATATATATATATATATATATATATATATATAT
>JAYMFT010277030.1:0-10544 GCA_038088735.1 Panulirus argus | reverse complement strand
CACACACACACACACACACACAGGTAGCAGATTACAGTATGTTCTCCCTAATATACCCACTTGGTTTCCGGCATTCACTGCCTTGCCAAAAAGACGACAGTAATCGTAAGAACAGCCTGTGAACAGCCATAGTGACTGCCTGAACCCTGGCCTTTTCCAGAGATAGATAGATAGATAGATTACATAGACAGATAAATAGATAGACAGATGCGGGGAGATGTATGGAGGGACAGGAAGCACGTCAAACGTCAGGTTCAAGCAACATAACTAACCACAGCAGAAAACACCATGGGAAACATAGACGTAATAAATTTACAGGATTTACTTGACAGTTTAAGAGGACCGTCCAGAGATATTGATGGTTATTACACGTACAACATGTGACGGTAACTGATCCCAATGTTCAACAACTTAAATTTGGAAGGAAACTTCCTCCTACTGATTATCGTTGTCGGTTGTTTAGTTAACTGATCAATTGCCTCATCCATCGAGATATTCTATTTTTACTACATTTGCCTAATGATGGTGTTATGTATTTGAAAATGGTCTTCATGATTTACAATCCAGATTTTTCATCAAATTTGAAAAATTGTAACAGTTCGCTAAGACAGCGTATGCTTCTTAGGCAAAAAGAGATGTAGCCTTGGTCCAGCGTCATACACAATGTTTCGCAAAGCTGGAATTAGTTTTGTAGCGCTTCTTTGGACTTGTTCATTTATTTTTCGTTCTTTATGTAGCTAATAGACCAGAATTAAACATCACATTCAACAAGCGGTCCTCCTATCGCGTTCAAGAGCGACGGGATCGTCTCTAGCATTATCTGGTCGAAGTTCTTGGATGTAAAACGTAGCATTTTGTTTATTGTTTGATGGTATGCACTGTTTAGTGCACTATAGACTGTTGCGTATGTTGTAATTGCCTTTAGCTGATTTGGACAGAAGGCAACCGAGCGGTAGACTGTCAGCGTCAGGCAATACGGCAGAAGGCTGTCAACGCCAGATAGCAAATGGCGAGTTGTCATGAGCAGACAGTTAAGCAAGTTGTCACCGGAAGGTATTGTGACATCATGTTGTCAGTGCCAAGTATCACAGAACACGTTATTAACACCATGTTGTAAAACAACAATTTGTCAGCGCCAGTTTACGCCACCGGGGTATCCAGCTGTCAAAGTGAGGCAGCAAACCACCAGGTTGTCTGGCCCAGTGATCAGAGAAACAGGTCTTCATGAAGAACAAGACCTGATGAACTCTGTTGCACTACAGTCTTGTGTGGTAATGTGTTGACGTTCTGTGGGAGATGCTGGGAGCCCACATGGCCCCATCTGTGCCTCAGTAGCCATTTCTCCAGGTCTGTGTCCGGCTCATAAGACTTACGAGCTATAAGCTTAGCCCCTGACCATAAACCTCTTTTATAGCTGTGAATACGAGTTAGTCTTCCATTTCAACGCCATCTATTTACATTCCTGCTCTTCTCTCTCTCTCTATTTTCTCTCGCTACTTTGTTCTCCTGCACCTTCAGCGTGTTCTGTATCCTTCGTCTAGTCCATCTGTCGATAGTGGCACGACAGCTAAACCTAACGGAAATCCCAGGACAATGCCCTTCCGTCCTGCACCCTCACACACACTGAATCTAATTATGAGTGTTTAGAAAAGGGACTAAATTGCTTTATTGTTTCACTGGTAATGAATTTTTTTATTTTATTCTTGCTGGTAAATGAGATAATTTCTTTTGTCTGGACTCGCTGACTGTGAAAGTAATTTCATTAAACTTTCTCTCTCGGCGTAGAACTCTTTTAAAACTTTATACTTTATGTGGGTAGTATTACTCCCTCACACTGGCGTGGTGCCAGTCCAGCAAGAAAGCGATTATCTGTTATCTGTTTTAGTTGCGACCTCAGCGGTCAGAGAGCGCCACAACGATCGGCTGTTGTTTGCTTATGGTCTGCTCTGCAGACGTAGTGGTCTGGCAGTTCCGGCAAAGAGGCAGGTGTCGGCACATATCACGACACTGGACGGAGGAAGTTCCACCGATTTCCGAAAGATTGCAAAAGGTGAAGAACTGATGGTAAAATTAAGTTACAATAATTCATATATTTATTCTTTGTTACCTGAAACGGCACGAGCAATTGAGGTGCTAATCAAGGACAACCCATCAACGCTATAAATACACCCTAGACCGAGCCAGACACCCATTTTATCGACCAACCCTTAGGAATGGATCTACAGCTGGGTTCACTGTGGACCGATTGCCGCAACCGGGATTCGAACCTATGCGCTCAACGGTCAGGAACGTTAACCGCTACACCACGGAGGTCCATTAGATATTTAGTAAATATTTGATTATTACAAATAGGAATAGCGTCGTGTCGTGGCCAGAGCCAGATATAAATTCTTAAAGTTTTGTATTAAAGGTTGTTTACGATCCTTTATGACAGTTGAAAGGAAAATCTTTTATTTGCATTTTAAGGCGAGTGAGAAAAGACTGGAACACTTAACACAGTTCAAACATCCTTGATAAAGTCCCTCCACAAAGTGTTATACCTTGCTGACGACGCCTTGACTGGTTGGCAGGTCACAGCGGGTGACCTATCCCCAGAGAAATGAGTTTGGTGGTCCATCTTACGGCCGCCCCTGTGATATGACCTCCATACTTGATGTTCGGCAGTGGTAGATCAAAAGATGCCTCTGTAATAGATGACCTGACCCTTTCCATACCAAGAGCCGCTCTCTGTCCACCAGCATGGAGAGAGAGGTCAGAACCTGCAACATTAAAAATTCGACGACCTGGCCTTCCTGCCTCTTATATCCCCGGGTATCACAGCTGGAAGGCAGTTGGCTCGCTCTAGGCAAGTGTATAATTCTCTAACCTGAAGTCTTGACGTTGTGACACTGGACTCAAGCCGCCCTCTGGGCGCCTCCAACATCAGCAGAAGTCCCAACGTGACTCCAGACGTTTCACCTTCCTGGCAGGTGTCATGGTGGTGCCCCAACTCTAACTAGGTCTTTAGGTAGTTTTAAACGAAGGTTGGATGTGTATATGAGTTAAGTCGCTTGGCTGTAGGGTGGACAACAGACTCAGGACCTGCCTAGCGTGGGCCAATAGGAAGCCTCTTGCAGTGTCCTCACTTCTTATGTTCTAACCTAACGACGCCAAGCCTTACCTAACTTAGCATAGCCCAGCTTTACCAAACCAAGCGTAGCCCAGCCTTACCTAAACTAGAATAGGACATAAACTTGATATATAAAGATAACTAGACTTCAGTGGTCGCAAATTTGAGTCAAACGTCTGCCCTTGGTTAGGTTAGGTTACATCTTTTGTTCGATAGTTGTTATGGTAAGCGCATTTAACTGTACTTTCTGTTGTGTGTGCAATTACGACTGTTGTTTAATTGTCTTTACATATCTCTATCATTTTTGTGCAATTTTTTAATGAATGCTCTCCTTGTTCGTAAGTTAACCATATGGTTCATGATAAAGGTGATTTATAGAATAAGTATTCTTTTTTTCAATTCTTGTTTTGATACAACCCATACGCTATGTATAATTGTTTCATTAGGCAAAGACAAGTTTACCGGATAAGTATGAAAGAGAAATTATATCATTTAATCTTTTCATCGCTCATTAAGTTTCGTCCCCGCCTCCCCACCCTATCTCTGAAAATTGTTTTAGCAATTAAAAGGAATTCATACAGCAACAAACCATTGGAACCTTTCGAGGCTGTTTTTGATAGTGGAAGATATCAGAAACTCCCAGAAGAGTGTGGTTAAGATTAAAAAGCATACAGTTGATTGAAAGAGGATAGCCAGTTAATTGTCATTTCGATTTAGGAGGCGCAAATAATGAAAGTCGTGGACTGGAAGCGAAATGTTTATCAAGTCTGTTCTTCAACGTATCTATAATTCTGCTTTCAGCCACTCTGATTGGTAAATCATTCCTTACGTTAACAGTCCTGTTTAAGAAAGAGTACTGCGCCTCATTCTAGGTAAATCGTTTGGCCACGAGTTTATATCAATTACGAGTGAAATCAGACGAATCAAGTCTAAAGTAACTTTGATAGACCAAGATTATCAAAGCTTTTGATAACTTTGAATGATTGTATTTGATCACGTCTTAACCTTCTCTTTTCTAAACTAAATAATTTCAGTTCATTTAATCTGTTCTCGTAAGATTTGTTTCTGAGTCCGGGAATCATCTTGGTAGCTCGACGCTGTCCCCTCTCCACTCTGTCTGTCCTTTTTAAGGTAGGATGAACAAAACTGAACATAGTATTCAAGGATGTGCACGAACCAATGAATTATAAGTGTAAGGATGATTTCCCTGGACTTAAATTCGAAGGCTCTGCCTATTAATCCAAGACTTTTGTTCGCCTTTTTCTTACTGCTTCTGTGCACGTGAAAAAAAATAGTTAGATATGCTTGACTGCATGAAGAATATGGAATACAACAGGACTTTTGAAAATCTAGCGAGAATTTGCAATCAGTCGTGAGATCGAAAGGAACCTTGTGTTAAATCCCCGATGGGAGATGAGAACAATGATATAGATAATTTAATTTTTTTGCCAAAACTTATATCAATGAAGCACTTAAACACTAGTTACTCAAAGGCATGCATCTTAAATAGTCAGAAATCTTATCTAACCTAACAAAGCCAAGTAATCCCTTAACCCAACGTAGCTTAGCCTTACCCAACCTAACAATCAAAATTGATAAGTCCACGATGCTCTATATAAAATAGTTACTCATGAAGCACGTTTTCTGTGATGCATCAGTTAAATTAGTTCACCCTAAACGTTCTCTACATGTTTTCTGTTAAGAGATATTTGCTTATCAATAAGATGGCGCTAGTGGCAACTTCTGACAACTTTTCAAGAATACTAGTAATCTGGGATAGTTACACTTCCTAACTATATTCTCCTGGTTCCAAGATCCAGATCACTAGCGTAGTATAGATGTAGCCAGTGCGTGTATGTTTGTAACTTTGTACAGTTGTTTTGACTTGTTATTTGGGCGGCGTTACCTGAGAGTTGTGTCGTGAAGACTCTTTACACACACTGAGTATGGGAACAATGACTGATAACCATAAAGCATATCCATCTGGTGTACAGACATTCATAAAGCGTAAGCATTCAATCGCTGACGCCATGAAGACCACAAGCGTTCGTCACAAGAGGCAGCAAATGGAGGCCAAACATTATAGTGTCATCCATTTGGATACAGAAGTCATACTGAGGATGTTGGATGACCATGACGGGGTAAGCCATTTGACGTTGAAATTATAGACATGTTTGACGCTAGTGGTGGATCACCCGATCGAGACCTCAAGACCCAGTTGGGTGGAGGTCTTTCCGCATTACTCATCCTCATATTCGTATGTATGCTTTAGGTACTGTGAAATTTATGGACAAAATGTGTTTGTCTTGTATGGGTAAGTAGAATCTATACGTTTTTCATATGAAAAGTAAAATATTTTCATCTCTTCGTAATTCCTTGTCGAAATGTTTTCTTCATAAATGTTTATTGATAACTTTAAATGAGATTTTCAGGATCAATTTGGTTAAGAAAGTAGAGTTTCTATCTGTTAGGAGCTATTTTATCCAGAATAATGTCAGGGTGTTTGTAGGTAGCGTGAAGCAGAGCGAGTCCCCGAATCCCTGAGCGGGTGGAAGTCGGCCGGCCTAAGACCCGAGAGTTCAGACACGTGGAAAATCTTGCTTGGTTTTTAACACACACGGAACGACTAGTGCTGTTCTTACGAAATATGATGGGGCTTGTGTGGTTGTTGAGGTACATGGGAGGGATGGTGTGGTTAAGGGACACCCGATGTCGAAAGTGCCGTCCCACTCCCACTGACGATATGACTTCGAAACATCCGAGGGTCGAACAACGAAGCAGCAGAAGGAAGTGCTTTTTTGGACCAACAGATGTCGTACCGGAATGTTTATAAGGAGGACGGGGGAGGCGGGTAGAGGGGGGTATACTGAAGATTGTTATGGCGATGGTTTACAGTAACACGGATAATGAAAGTGTGATAACGACCATCTTGTATGCACATTTAAGAAAAAAAATCTAGACTCCTTTTGTTTTTGAGATAGTTGTTCTTCCTTCACCGTCACGTAACAGTAGCTGTCGTTTTCTTTCCCGTCACGTAATAGTAGCTGTCGTTTTCTTTACCATCACGTAACAGTAGCTGTCGTTTTCTTTCCAGTCACGTAACAATGGCCACCGTTTTCCTGGATGCTCCGTCTCGTGGTTGGCGGGTGGCAAGGAAGCTGCAGATCCCGAGTGATCTGAACTGCAGACAACTTTGGTTAATCCTGTGTGTGTCCAATATACCAGTGACTTCATCAGGCGTGGTAACTCGTGGTCTCCCACCACCAGGCTTAGTTTTAAGAGAACCTTACTCCCGCCACCGTTGACGCCATCTGTTGACGGTCCTGACGGAGGAGACACGCTGTCATTGGGACAATTTACCTGGACGGATTTCCGCTATCCCACATCCCGATGATCCGTCCCAAGTTAGTAATGGCTCCTGCGTTGTCACTTCTCTCTTTCTCTCTCTCTCTCTCTCTCCTCTCTTTTCGGGGATTGAAAGTTCTACTTTGATGGACGGAATAATGTGAATATTTCCAGGGACGGTTGTAAGGTCAGTACATCTATGACCCCGTCACTTTCTCATGGACTCGCTCGCTCTCTCTCGCTCTTCACCTTAGTTAACTAGCTGGGTCACACCTCTTTTATGAAGCTTCAACTTTCTCATGCATCGTATTCCTTGCCTTTTAAACAAACAAACAAACAAAAAGAAAAAAACCGCACGTAAGGAACACACACACATACACACGGATCTCCTTGGTGTAGCGATCAGCTCTACTGAGCACCACGCAAGCACAGGTCACCCGGGATCAAACCCTCATAGGCTTAAATCTTGGTTGTGGCTGCCAGTCCACAGAAACCCACCTGTTCAACCTCCCCTTGGGACCGATCGGTAAATTGGGTACCTGACGTACAATACTGTGCTTGTGTGTGTGTGTGTCTGTGCATACATACGTAGGAGAAAAGACATGGTGCACTCGGCCGCAGGAGTTCGCGAACATCGTACCTAGTGTATTTGTCAAATGAGCTGGTAACACCGTATGGGGGAGGAGCAAGGGGACGTGGAACAGTTAGAGGGTGGTGGATGGATGAAATAGAATGACTGAGGATATGGTTAATGTAGACAGTATACGTAGATTTAAGTACAATAGAGAATGTTCAAGAGATAGGGCTCCTCGAGTATAAGACTCCCTTCCCATACAGTAAAAACAGATAATCATACACACACACACCCACACCTCACCTTACCCCCGTCTACTCTCCAGCTACCCCGCCACCCACACTCATCACTCACGCGTCCTCACACCAGAACCAACGTCTCAGACGGACTGAAACGATATGTCGTGTTTACAGTAGAGTACACTCAAATGGGGTTATGATTCCTGCAGCTGTCAATCTGGCGGTGTGTGTTGACACACAGGATAGCAGCAACCTCGTCGTGTCAAGGTGCAGTAAGTTAACAAAATCGAACAAAATATAAGCATGTAACTTTCATGATCCTTCACCAACAACCAATATATGTAAATGAAATGTTTAAAAGATTCTACTCTTCCGTTGTTTTGGTAAAGTATGTATAAAACGAAAACTAACAACGTAACAATGTGAGTAGCTGACTGCTGATGTGGATCTCGGGAAATGGCCTCATGTTTGTGGTGTGGTGGTCGCCTCACCTCGCCTCCCTCTCGTTGGTAGCGCCTTCCGCTAGTAATGACTCACGGAGCATTGGCTAACTACCGCGACAGCTAATCTGCTACTACACCTATTACCGGTTGTATACGTTCTTTGTCGTGCATTTAAGACCATCGTTATTGATACATTCATTATCCTTATCTTTGTAAACCATCGTCATCACGACCTTAACGTTATCAGTATATGGATATTTCGTTACGTCATTCTCCACCCGCCACAACCCTCCTCTCAGTACACCCCCTCTACCTGCTTCCCCCTCATAAACATTCTGGTACGACATCTGTCGGTTCAAAAAGGCACATCGCGCCTGGGAGTGTGATGACTTGGTCCGCGAGTATTACCTCCCGCGTGACTGCTGGTGCCCGTTACCCAGGTGGGGACCATCTTGAGGCAATGTACTATACCACTCGCGCGGTTGGTGAAGCCAGGGAACCAAAGGGTGGTGCATGCAGCGTTGGGACATGACTCTCCTCTACAACCAGGACCGTCCACCACTTTAACAACAAGTGGGGGACAAGAGCGAGTTGCTTCCTCTCAAACACCCAGAGAAATGGACCGCGAGGACTCTACACCAACATCATTCACCTGTTCTCTCACCGATGTAGCTAAACTGAGCGTAACGCATCGATAATTGTTCCGCTATCCACTTCAGTAGTGGGGAGAGAGAGAGAGACGTGGATGGGAAGGAAGGGAGACAGACTGGCCGGACATTCATTGAACTGTTGGACATATTGTCTAGGGTTTAACATCTACAGGGACCAGGCGCAACGTGATCAGCTTAGTGTATAAACAGACAAGTTGGGGAATATCACTGGACTTGCCAATGTACCGTCGAGGTCATCTCTCTGGATTTTGAATGTACACGAATTTCATTCTGAAATGGACATTTTAAAAGGATTCAATTTGTACAGTATATGCGAGCACTGGCAATCGTTGATATTTCATAAGAGAAGATTAAGAGGTCGTCTAATTCAGGTATTCCCAGTTACCAAAGGCTTTGATAGTCTCGATCAAACAAGCTCCTCAAGGCTAGATTTGTCTGATGATACTCGTAGTAATTGGATACAAACTCGTGGGCAAATGTTTTACCTCGAGTGAGGCAAAGAACACTTACGTCGACGGGACTGTCAATATGATTTACCAATTAGAGAAGATGAAAGCAAAACCATATGGACGTCTAGTAACAGACTGAGTAAATATTCTGCTTCAAATCCTCAAGTGACATCACTTGCTCCTCCTTAGTCACATGAAAAGTTTGCAGTTTTTTCTCTCTCAATCATCTGTACCTTTTCCTCTTCCCTAATTAGTGTACGAGTTTCTGATACATATCTTCCACTGACACAAACAACCTCGAAAGGATCCAGTGGCAGGTCGCTGTTTGAAATTTTGTGTATTCCTTTGTGATTTTGAAGATATTCACAGACCGCTATTGTATGCAATGAGCTGCAGAGGAATGCAAAAGTAACACACTACTGATTCCTTTCGGGTCTGCTTGTGATAGTAAAGGAGACCAGACACACAGGGCTTGTCGTGGAGGGAGTAGATTACGTAGATGATACAACTACTGAGGCGCCCATCGTATTGCTCGTGGACAAGACGTCGGTTTTTAAACGTATTTAGGGTGTCGCTTTCACTGGGTCTTGTTTACAGTCAACCTACATATTAGCATCAGTCTGGTATGAAGCAACATCATCCCCATCTAAGAATCGTGTAATGTGATTTATAATCTATCATTTGTCTAGGTGGAATTGTGGAAGACCCATTGCATAATGTAATGCAAGGAACGTGATGCACTGTATAATTTTGTACGGATTCCTTTACTGGCAGGATTTTACCTCTGTGACTTTGCTAATGAGTTGTCCAAACAAGTCGTACAAAACTTGCATGTAAATATTGTAAGAAACGTTAAAATAACACTTAAGTAGAGTAAAGTGTATAGATAACGAAAGGTATGGGTATATACTAGAGGTAAAAGAAGGTGTGATTGTTATGTTTAGTACAGCCTACAGCATCAGTTCTGTTACAAAATACCATATCAACCGTGGGACCAAGTCTACAAATGGTGATACCATCAGAGTGAGACGGGGATACAAGTACAGTCTGGCAAGCCAGCGGAGGCGAGGGTCAGCCCAGCAAAGTATGTGATAAAAAGGGACGTCCAGCTCTTGAACAATGTGTATCACGAGTCTGAAGTATTCAACCATAAAGGAACAGTGATCCGACAACTATAAAGGAGCAAGGTTGTCAAACAGTGGAGTAGCGGAGACGATCATTTTACTGTACAGAAGTTTTAAGCTTGTCAGCTGAGATTTATAAATGGTATTTTGAAAGCCCCGTAGATAGGTGAAAAATATTTACGTGACTTTACATGAGTTTACATTAGAAAGACAGACAACAGTTGGCCTGATTGGCCCACGGCTGAGTTGTCTGGTAAAAACAAAAAGTTCCACTTAAGAAAATGTAATTCCGCTCAAGAGATTTTTAAGCAATCACCGAATCGCCACTGCTGCATATTAGCCTCCTACTGTCCCCGTTATTACCGCTGTCGTTTATACATTGTATTTCTGGCGTTTTTCTCAGTATTTTATTTTTTTTATGTTGAAGGCTCCAGTCACAGACAAAAGTCCGCATCAAGGCCGGGCCCTAATTGGAAAATAGAGACTCAAGAAACTGGGAAAAAAAAAAAGACTGGGAAAGTATTTACGAATTTTTGAGAAAGTGAAAGACCTGTCTTTTGAAATGAGCCAGGTCATAGTTATTGGGAAAG
>JAYMFT010277019.1:0-10544 GCA_038088735.1 Panulirus argus | reverse complement strand
CTGTGGACCGACTGCCGCAACCAGGATTCGAACCTATGCGCTCGACCCTGGGTGGCCCGTGAATGCGTCACGGTCAGGAACGCTAACCACTACACCACGGGAGTCCTTGCTATAGTCTCCTGAACAGATTACTGCTGTGTGCTGTATCACCTTTCCAGGAAGACAGAATTGCATAGTTAGAAAGTACTCTGTCATCTTTCACAGCCAACTTTGGTATCTCTGAGAATGACTGAAAGCAATGAAGTTTTATGCTATAGATCACAGATGGTAGGATTTATAGAAAAATTTACACTTGGAAAATTGTGAAAGCTAGTGAAAACATCCATGGCCTGAAATAGTTTACTGATTTGCCTGTAGCCAATAGAAACATATGGACAGTTCACTGGGGAAGATTAGAAAATTACAGAGGTGTACCTACATTGTATTCCAGACCAGATGGGTTGGCTACTTGGCACTCCCTTATTTTTGTGTTGTGATGCGATAAACTTGGTTTTATTGGTATATGGTTGCTGACCCCATTGGAAGGAGCATCAGCCAGTTTCATATGTTTTGTGATGATTGAAGGTGTGGCTTCAGAGATACACCTAATTTATGGTTGTAAAGTAACTGCTTTTGTGGTGAGCAATGGTTCTTTCTCATGCTCATAGGGCTTTGCATGTACTTGAGAAATTGTTTTCATTTAACCTACATTATTGAACTTATTTATGTTGAAACTTTGTACTTACAACACTCATACCTTCTCATGAATATATTTCTTATGTCCTCAAACCATGGGTCCCATACCCATGACTCTTGCTTGCTCTTTTTTTCTACCCATGTGTTCATACCATCGATCACAATTCTTGATATTCAAATGTAGCTAGCTATGTAGGGGCCACTGTACAGGGATAATATTATGGTGTAGCAATCCACTGTAGTTAGGTTCACTTCTTTAGCCAGAGAAGGGTGTTTGAATGGCATTGAACATGGTTTGCCCTGCCTGTCAAGGATATGCAACCTCATAAAAAGGGAGATGGTGTAAAGGATACTGATTTTATCCTTGTAACTGTTTATATATTAATAATATGTAAAGTCAGTCTCCTACTTGTTGTTTTTTAGGCCTTTGAAACTGAGGTAGCTGGAGGAGTGACGGGTCTGGTGTGTCTACGGGATGAGTTGATGGTAGCCACAGGAACTGGCCATATCCAGAGATTGCGTTGGGATGGTTCCCTGAACTATGACTACTGTGTTGACCTACGCAGAGTTCCCTTCTGTGATGATCAGCTTGTTATGAAGGGTAAGTTATTGTAGCCACAGGAGCTGGCCTTATCCAAAAATTATGTTGGGATGGTTCACTGAACAATGACTACTTTGTCAACTTATGTAGATTTCCCTTCCATGATGGTCAACTTGTTATGAAGGGTAAGTCCTTGGCATATCAGCTTTGGAAAATGTTAACTTTCTGGTGTAACTTTGTTGGTTGTTCAGTTAAAATAAGGTCAGGAAACATGATTTATAGTATGCGTGATCTGATTCGTTGTGGGTCAGCTGAAAAATGTCTTATTCAGTTTATGATCATTCGTGAGAGTTTGGTGTATACTCTGTTTCAGTTTTATTATGATAGGTTAGAGGAGATACATACTTTTATACATTGTTCCGTAATCTTTTACCTTTCACTCTTACATTTCTATTTTCCTTTTATGTTCCTTCTCCTTTGTCCCTGCTTTAGCAGCTTCAGCCCTTTAATATTTTTGACTGCTTCAGGTATTGGTGAGAGCAATCAGGTTGTGACTCCTTCTTGATGAGAGCAGTTAGGTTGTGACAGCTTCCGGTCTTGGTGAGAGCAGTCAGGTTATGACTACTTCAGGCATTGATCAGAGCAATCAGGTTGTAACTGCTTCTTGATGAGAGCAGTCAGTTTGTGACTGTTTCAGGTATTGATCATAGCAATGAGACTGTGACTGCTTTAGGTGTTGGTTGTGATTATTTAAGGTATTGGTGAGAGCAGTCAGAGTGTGACTGCTACAGGTATTGGTTAGAACAATCAGGTTGTGACTGCTGTAGGTATTGGTGAAAACAATCAGGTTGTGACTGCTTCATGAAGATAGCAATCAAGTTGCGACTGCTTTATGATGAGAGCAATCAGCTTGTGGCTACTTCATGATGATAGCAATCAGGTTTTGACTGCTTCAGGTACTAATCAGAGCAATCAGGTTGTGAATGTTTCAGGTATTGGTCAGAGCAGTCAGCTTATGTCTGATTCAGGTGTTGATGAGAGCCATCTGGTTTTGACTGTTTCAGATGTTGATCAGAGTACTCAGGTTGTGACTGCTTCAGGTATTGATGAGAGAAGTCAGCCTGTGAATGCTGAAGGTGATATTCTCCATTCCAGCATTAGGAAGTTTGTGGCAGATGTTTTTCACCTTGCTGTTGAGTCTTGTTGGTGCCGAGATAGCCTATATTAAGAGTATGATAGTCAGGTTCTGCATATGCATTCATGCTTTCAGTTTAGGAAAAGGCAGCTTGATTTATATTGATATATAAGAATGTGATATAACTACTTCAGGACCAATTTCTATGAAAGAGTCCTTGTGTTACTCAGGAGGTCTTTAAAAATTTACTGCAACTTTAGGATGCACTATTTCCAGTAGCAGGAAGGCAAAAAAGAATTACAGACCTTTTAAAGAAGCCACAGTTCACTCAGCGAATTGTTAGACATAGACCATGAATTTAGTGTTGTATGCTATGCAGGAAAAGGAAGAAGAGGTAAAAGCCACAATTGAAATAA
This sequence comes from Panulirus argus, assembly GCA_038088735.1. Taxonomy (NCBI): domain Eukaryota; kingdom Metazoa; phylum Arthropoda; class Malacostraca; order Decapoda; family Palinuridae; genus Panulirus; species Panulirus argus. Next base: position 7,777 of record JAYMFT010277019.1, on the reverse strand, counting down.
GAACAAACCGAAATACTTTCACTCGTATGCAAACTGTGCAAGTCCAGGATCATAAACTCCATTTGCTTACTAAACACAGAAAAAGGTATTTTTACAGGTGACTGGCTGTAGTTGAGTGAGATTCTAAAAAACCAGTATGAATAAGTATTCACTGAGCCAAAAACTACATTAAAGAAAAAAGACCCAACAGACTTCTTGCTATACAGTTTTCTCCTAATGTTGTTCAGACTACTTTAGCATAGATGTGGATCTACCACATGTGACTTTAGGGATTCATACCTCTGGAGAGACATTTTCTAGCGTGCTTTGATTTTACCATCAAATGTATTTATTGCCACCTTTGGTTTTAGATTTCATCATTTGGGTATACTTTCATATTCTTGTGGCAGACTGCAGAATAGAGAAATATAGGTTCTGCAATTTTAGAAACCTTTTCTCTCCAAGGTAGTGTTCCACAAGTATTTTATCATGGATTCTTTGCCCTCCCTTGCATCTCTTTTTTGGAAAATCTTTCTTTGTATCAACTGTGACTGCCTTTGAGTTGATGCCTATGATCTGCAAACTCTGAGCTGCTGGTTGGCAAAGAGTGAGTGGGTTAATGACATCTTCTCTGTGCTAGTCCCAGTTGGCTGTAGTGAGGCCCAAAATGAGTGTGCTATTGTTGCTTAGTTGGAAGGGTAATGGGAGGGAGGTGGGTAAGCTAGTGTTTCCCTAAAAGAAAGACTGGGTTACAAGGTCCTAACTCAGAATTTGTTAGAGAATATTGTAGGGAATCTCTCATGCTCACATGACACTGCATGGGAGAGAAAAGGTGTTTTGAATTCAGAACCTATATTTCCTACCTTTTTTTTTGTGATGAGATTTGTTATCTCTTCATAATACATGGTGTTTCCTGAAAAAGAATGTAGTCATCAGTTCGTGACACCTGTTAATAAAAGTTGATATAGGGTTAGTACTTTTGTAGGTGGTAACTTCTGCATTTTTCCCATTTTGATATTAGATTAAACCATTAATCTATAAACCAGTTAGGTTAATGTTAGGGCCTTTGTTGATGATTTATGAAGAAATGTGTACATATATCAGAATGAACAGTGTTAACCCTTTAAGTGTTGGCTTAGGGGAAAGAAATTTTTTCATCAGGAAGGACAAAATTATGAAAATCTAAAATATAGGAAATATAATACTAGCCACAAAAACTCTCATAGTCATATAAATCCAGCATGTTTTAGGGGTTTAAACCTAGGCATTATGCTAGGTATTTAAGTTGGCGTGCTGTAACTTCTTCCTCCGTCTAATTTTTCTCTGATCTACTTGGAAATTAAGCCTACTTTTGATATCTTATATAAGATCATTCTCTCAAAAGCAAGACCTTGATATGTCCAAATTTAAATACTTGGCTGACATCTCCACCCAAGTTCTACAAAATTTTACTCAAGTTTCACTGCAGATCAGAGTGGTGGGGTTTGTAGCAGTTACTGATTTGGAGGCTTAAGGTTTTTTCTCTTGGCTAATTAGGTGTAGGTGACTCGTAGCTCTTACGGATTCCTCAAGGAAGGATTAGCTTCTTCAGACATGAGTAAGAAACATGAAAATGCATATATAGGAGACCCATCCTTTCCTGGAGTGCATATGTGACCTATTAAAGTTGCAGGCGACATATGGCATCTTAACTACTTAAGCTACTACACAGCACAAACCTTTTCAGATGTGGATAGGAAATTTGAGACTATATATAAATGGGCTCCATCCTTTCCAAGTACATGAAGACAGTACTTTGATTGAAGGGTTGCTTTAAAGTTTTCAATAAAAATAATTGAAAGTGTTCAGTTATTCTTTTCAGTAGATTAATCTTTTTTTTTTTTTATCAAAGTCAGTTGTGGGAAGGTCACATTACTGATGAGTATGTTCAAAGATATGTATATTGTGTAAAGAAGGAGGTATTACAATTGTATATTTCACAGTATTGCACAATTTTACATTCAGTTTATAACAGAGAAATAGAATTTTAACCATAGTGCAAGTGTTCCATATCCATGTCTCATTTCAGCGGTTCCTCTTGACACGCCTGGAGTTCACGTGATAGATCTGGAGTATTCCCCATTGGTTGGAGGTTTCGCAGTTGTTCTCAGTGATGGCAAAGCAGCCTTCCTTACAGCCTCAACACTTAAATTTGATCCAAATGTAAGTATTGAAGCTATTTTTCATTTCAGATTATTTTGCAATTTCACATTGTAGAGCTCTTCCTTTTGATGTTTATGCTTTCATTGCACAGCATACAGGAGATACTGCTCTGCCTATGTCTTTCCATCCTGATTTTTGTAATTATATCACTTCCACTGCATACCAGGCAGGTGATACTGCTATGCATATATGTTTCTGTCTTGATTTTGTAGGTTTAAATCATTATGATGATCAACTGTGGATTCATTACATTTTGTTGGTATTTTAGGGTATTGAATTAATGATTTATGAGATTTTAGCATTCATTACTAAAATTTTTTAGCTCCGAGGAAAGTAAAATATTAAGTGAGACTTTATGTATAGATCATTATTTAGTGTTATATGTATGCTGCTAACTTCACCTCATGAATGTGAAACTAATGTTGCTCAGTAGGAAGACAAAGTACTTTTCTGTTGCTTGACTACCTTATAAAAGTGAAACAAATGTGGCTTGAAAGGAAGTTTGAGTACATGTGTTTGTCACTGAATATACCATATGAATATGAAACAAGAGTAGAACAAGAAGAAAACAGGGTATTCATTAGCAGATTATAAAGAAAATGGGAAAGTAATTTTTGTGCAGAGGTTATCCCACCTGTTCATGCATCCTCATGCTGTATAGCACAAGTGGAGCCCTATGCATCATTTATCCTGTCCACTGCTCCATCACAGCTTCTAGAATTTCGCAGTCATGATAGAGACCTAGCACAGTATAATGGTTTTCCTTTCAGATGCTATAAACTTGGTCATACAATTACATTATATGCCCCTGTGAAAACACTGAGGCAAAAGTCAGTTAGGTAAATAAGAAATAGAAAATACACATCTATTGGAGATGGCAGGGTGAAGTGAATAAAATTTTAAGTGCTCATGGCCTGAACATGCAGGAGAATGAAAAGTGTGCTTGTGATAGTGAATTGGAGTGATATGGTAGATAGGGAGCAACATTTTGTCATTGATCTGAACTAGGGCATGTAAAGCAGCCAGGGAAAACCACAGAAAGGCCTGTTAGGCCAGGTTGTGGTTTTGATGTATTACACATGACAGCTAGAGAATGATTATGAGCAAATGAGGGATTGTCATAACATCAAACATACCCATCTTTGCTCTCATAACAGTGACCTCTCTCTTTGCACACTTCTCAGTGCACCAGGTACATTAGACCCTTCACCCACCCATGGGTTACTTTAGCTCCCATGGCTCCGTCCCTGCCATGTCCATTCTCAGGTATCTAAAACACTCCATTTCCTCCAGATTCTCATCATTCAAACACAGTTTAACTGACTTGTCTGTCTTCCTTGCTAAACATAATAACTGACATTTTTTCTTAGTAACTCTCAACTTTCTCCTTTTACACTCACTCCCAAACTTAGACACCACCTTCTTCAGTCTCTCACTTAAGTCTGCCGCTAGAGACATTCATGAGCAATAAGCAGCTGATTCATCTCTCAAGCCTTCCCACCCCCGACAGACTTCAGACCTGCCCCTTTTTTCGAGACCCTCACATTTACTTCCTTCACCAGCCCCCCGACAGACTTCAGACTTGCCCCTTTTTTCAAGACCCTCACATTTACTTCCTTCACCACCCCATCAATATAGATTAAACAGACATGGTGACATTACACACCCTTGCTGCAGAACCACCACCACCTGGCACCACCAACCCTCCTCTGTTACTGTTTGAACACATGCCTTACTCTCTTGATAGAAACCATGCACTACTCTCAGTAGCTTTCCTCCCAAACCATATATTTGTAGCACCTTCCACAGAGCATCTCTGTCAGCCTATCGTAGTTTCTCTAGATCCATAGATGGCTTATAAAAATCCTTCCCTTTGTACAAATGTCTCACACAGAATCTTCAAAGCATACACATGATTTGCACATCCTCTGCTACTCCCGAAACCACATTGTTCCTTGTAAGTCTGATTCTGTGAGAATGCCATCAGCTTCTCTGACAGCTTAGCAGGTATAATCAACAAACTTATACCTCAGTGATATGAACATTTGCCATTATGCATGTGCACAATATATGCATTTTGTAGGTCCTCAGGCACCTCAACTTGAGCCATACATATATTGAAATGCTAACTAACCAACCAGTAGGTAGGAATATTTAGGCAGGAGCATTAGGTAGAAACATTAGGTAGAATTAGTTGGTAGGAGCATTAGATAGAAGTGTTCATTAGGAACATTAGGTAGGAGCCTCTGCAAATACTGCACTAGACTTGCCCTCTGCCAGTGGCCTGTTAAGGGTGAGGCACTAGAGGCTAAGAAGCAGCACTGGAGTTCTTTAATTATGGAGACTGTTGCTGTGGCCACCCCTTTGAGGGAGTTCCAGTTGGAACAGGCATCAGAGATACAGATAGATAGATAGATTAACCAACCAGCAACACTGTCACCCTTTTTTCTTGAGACATTCAACTGCAATCCCATCCACTTCAGCCACTTTGCCACAATCTTATGCAAGACTTTTGCCACCTCTTTCCTTTTCACAATACTTTTTGCCATGATCCTTTTGTTTTGCTTACCTCCATTTTCCACACACTACACTACTGCATACTTATCTTTCAACAGTCCTTCACTATACTCATTTCATCTGTTTTAACTTCCCCATCTGCTTCCTTCACTGATGCTTCCATGTTTTTTAATCTCCCGATAAAGTATATTTACGAATTATATTATTTTTAAGTTGTAAAAGCAAAATGATAATCATTCTCTCAATGTGTATGGTAGAAAAGATAGATATTAAGACATATATGAAAGTAACACTATTTACCTATTTGTACTGTACAGGGAGGGAGTTTTTTGCACATAGGGCCCCATCTCTCAAACATTCTCCACTACCATTCAACTTTTTTAATTAAATATGCTATGTGCATTGACCATGTCTTGTCATTTTATTCCATATATCCCTTTCTCTTATATTTTAAAAGTACTTATTCACATCTTTTTTAACAAGTTTCTTGTTTAAGTTCATGCTATGTTCCCTGGTTGTTCTATTCCTATATCTTTTGAAAAACTGTTCAGTGTCTGTCATCAGTCTGGTTAAAAACTTCTTTGCCTGTTACCACTTCAACATCTGCTTCCTATTCATGAAAGTAACACTATTTATCTATTTGTATATATCTTCTTATACAGTACATAGAGGGAGTTTTTATACTTTTTGGGCCCTATCTCTTGAATGTTTTTGATCATACAACTTCTTAGATTTATTTATCATGTCTGCATTAACCCTGTCCTCAGTCATTTGTTCCATGTATCCACCATTCTTGTACTATAAAAGTACTACTTCACATGTTTTTAATGAGTCTATTAGATTCATACTAAATGCTTTAGTTGTCCTATCTTTACATATTTTGAAGAATTGTTCACTGTCTTTATCTTTGGTCTGGTTTAAGAATTTAAAGTTTGTGATCAGATCACTTCTCACAGCTTCTTAGATTTATGTATGTCGTCTGCATTCACCATGTCCTTGGTCATTTATTCCATATATCCACCACTCTTGCACTATAAAAGTATAAAAGTACTTCTTTACTTGTTATTTGATAAGTTTATTAATTTCATGCTAAGTGCTTTGGTTGTCCTATCCTTACATCTTTTGAAGAAAAGTTTACTGTCTTCTTTATAATTCTGTTTTAAAGAAACTTAAAGATTGCGATCAGGTCAGCTCTCATTTTTTTCTCTGCTAAGGTAAGTAAATTTAAGGCCTTTATCCTTTCCTCGTAACTTTATCTATCTATTTATCTATACCTCTGATGCTCGTTCCCTTTGGTAAAAGAGTCTCCATAAGTCCCTGTCTTAACATAAAGCGCCTTTCTCACATATGCCATTCCACTCATTCTTCCCACATTTCTCTCCCTTTGATACTCTAACACTTTATTTCCCCATGTTACAAATGATCTTCCTTTCACACTAACCCCTAGTCCCCGGCATCATGGGGTGCTAAGAATCTCCAGGTTTCAGCCTGACTCTACTGCCAGTGAGAGGGAGGGCTCTAGCAGTAGTAGTACCTGCCCATCCCATGACTTTTCTCTCTCTGTGAGACCTTCCTCTTTTTTCTATTCACTACACCAACATTTGTGATCTCTTTAGTAACCTCTCCTCAGTTGAACACCATATGTCTAGCACCTCTCCTAATAACTTACTTTTGTCTGAGACACAGTTGTCTAATGATGTTCTCAGTAGTCCCTTTTTCATATCTAACTATAATCTCCTCCCTCTTTTCCGAATCAAAGGTGGTGTTTGTGCATACTCCAACATAAACACACCTGCTGCACGCCTCAAGGGCCTTGAGTCTCTGTTTCGTTTATTGCTCTCCTAATTCTACAAATTTTATATCTTTCTTCGACTATCTAAACTCTTGCCATGAGACAGTGACATCCTCTCACCCATAAGCCAAGATCCTCTTCATCTGGGATTTCAACGTTCACCTTAGGGAATGGTTGAATTTACCTCCCATACAGATGGTGGAGGGATCAAATCTCTCACATTCTCCATTCTCAATGATTTAGAGCAAATTTATCTTCCACCCTACCCATATACCTGACTGTTATGACCACTCTCCTAATGTTCTGGATTTGTTTTTCACCTCTAATCCATCTAGCTGTAAATATACAATCTCGTCCACAATTGGTTTTTCTGATCGTACTCTTATAAATGTATCTATTCTAACAGCACCTCCTCATCTAGCAGCCCCTTCTAAGCGTAAATACTGGCACCTAAACAAAGCTGATTAGAATAACTTATGTAACTTCTTTTCTGACTTTCCGTAGGTAAATTACTGTCTCTTACGTGGTGATGCTCCTGTGTCCGCCAGACTCATAACAGAGGTTATTCTTGTGGGAATGGAAGCATTTATCCCCTCTTCCTCCAAGACTATTTCTTCATACAATCCTTGGTTCAATCGTTCCTGTTCTGAGGCCATTCAGGCAAGGAATCAGGCATATTGGACTTTGAAAATCATTCCTACCTCTGGCTCCCATTCAGCTTTTATCACTGCCAGTAATTTCTGCAAGCACATTATCTGTGAGGCGAAGCATTCCTTTATTTAAAGGGAGTTTGATGACTTCTCCTCATCATCCGTGGATAGGTCTTTCTGGTCTTTGGATTAGGGCATCTCTAACACTTCTGTTGCTCTACCTTTCCCTCACTTTTCCATCCTGACAGTACTATAGCAGTCTCTCCTGTTGACATAGCAGCTCTCTTTGGTTCCCGTTTCTCCTCTAACTCCACTTTGGATGACTCTAACATTCCCTCACCCGCTGATGCTCCTCTTACTACTCCCGAATCTTCCGGTAATCTGTTTTCGGACTGTCCAAAAGTGCTTCTTTCTATGGATACAAGCAAGGTTTATGGTCCTGAACTTGCACCTGTGCTTGCTCACCTTTTCTGTTTCTGCTTAAGAATTATAACTTTTCCTTGGCAATATGATACATCCCATCCCTAAGAAGGGTGATCGTTCTGACCCCTCTAACTATTGTCCTGTTGCTTTGACATCTACCATTTCCAAAGTCTTTGAATCCCTCCTCAACTGCCATATCCTTAAACACCTCGAA
>JAYMFT010277008.1:0-10544 GCA_038088735.1 Panulirus argus | reverse complement strand
ATATATATATAGCGTTAATGGGATGGCCTTGATTAGGGCCTTACCTGCCCGTGCCGTCTCAGCTAACATAGAAAAAATATATATAATGCACATCATATTTAAACTAGATCTAGTACTAATGTGTTGGTCTGACCCACAATACTGAAGATTACGGGATTAAACTCTTACGTCTGTTATGGATATCCAGCAGACCACTTGCTGAAGTCGTGCTATTTGTGGTTATCATATAACGTAGCTCCTTAGCCCCTTAAATACGACGGTACGACCCTTGGGAACAAAGGGACGGCCCTTGATTATGACGGTACGACTTCTGAACACGACGGAACGATCCTGGTGTACAATGGTACGACCCACGAGTACGACTGCATGACTCGTGGACACGATGGCAGTGGTCAGGGTCAAAGGTCAATCTATCGTAAGGAAGGGACGTCCCGTCGTGTTCAGGGAGACGCTTAAATGGCTGGGGAAAAGTGTGTGTGGGAGGCGGAGTCTCAGCCTCTGGTACTGACTCGTCTTAGAAAATTTCGTCTACATGGCCTTTGGGAAACTCCTTTTCAGACGAACAAGATCGAATCCTTTCTAATGCAACCTGGAATAATCAGTCTTCGAAGGCTTTTCTGCCCTTATCTTGAGGATAAAGGGTATTGGCCATACACTCGGGGAGCCTTGTGTTACATCCCCAGTCAACGTAGAAAGAAAGACAGGTCAGTAGAGCAGACAGCCTCACTCGGTAAGGCGACGGAAGTAAAGACCGAGTCTCACTCCTGCAGAGGGGACTTAGTTCGCACCCTTGGAGCACTGCACATCCGCCCTTCTTTCATTCCTCGCCAGGCTGTTTCCTCTCTCTCTCTCCCGGGTCATCATCACCATCGTCATCGCTGGCTTAATTCCAACGTCGCCATCGCCATTATTGATATTACAAACCCCCCGGCGCCCTGCCAAGGTCCGCTCCATTCACACCTTACGGGGGAAAAACTCCAGAAATAATCTGAATTATATGCGTACCCTGCCGATGCCCGGGCGTAAATTATCAGTGATAGTACCTCCCTCTTCTCTCTCTCTCCCTCTCTCTCTCTCTCTCTCTCTCTCTCTCTCTCTCTCTCTCTCTCTCTCTCCCTCTCTCTCCCTCTCCTTCATCTCCTTCACTCTGCACAGCCACCTACACACTTCCGTTCACCAAAAACCTCCTACAGGCGGTGAGGGAGGGGGTCGTAAGGGGACGGGGTGTGGGGGGCGCCGCCCCTGGCACGGGATGGAGCTGATCTGTCTCTGCTGGTATGCCATTATACTCCGGCTACTGTTCTTGCTGGGGGGCTCATTGCAGAAATATACCCCTGCAGGTGGTGGCTGGTTTTTGCAACCCTCCTCCCCTCCCCTCCCTCCCTCCATCCCCCCTTTCCCTCCCTTCCTCCTCTCCTCTTCCCCCTCCCCCCCTCCCTGACACCCCTCCTCCTTTCGCCTGGCCGTGTTACTGCTCCTGCTGCTGCTGCTGCTGCCGCCGTTGTTTTAAGCATTTTCCCTCACTCCCAGACACCATTTTCCTTAAATCGAGCGGGATTTATATCCTTGGCCTGTCTCTCTCGAGCGAGATAGAGAGAGACGCATTTGCGTACAGCAGGGCGAAGGGGAGATGGGGGGGTTGAAGCGAGATGAAGAGACAAGTAAGTGTGTGGGGGGAGAGAAAGGGGGGAGGAGAGAGGGGGGGGGGAAGAGACGAGTGAGAGTGCTATAAGGAGCGAAGACACCTGAATGGGTAGACGATAGAGGTGGAAATGAGTGCACGAGAGGACATCTCGCTGCTGGCGAGGCGAGGTTGCATGAGATAAAAATGGGGAAGTGGGGGGGGGGGCAACGACTCCTGAATGAGGAGAGGCTAGCTGGTGCTGGTGCACGCGAGGCCCCATGAATGGGTGAGGTAGAGTCTGGGGGGGGGGTAGGGGGAGAGGTTGTCGGTCTGTTGAATGAGGGGAAATAAGAAACGAGGCAACATGAATGGGTGAGGGTGGGGTGGGTTGCCTCATGAATGAGAGGAGCCACGAAGACAGGACACATGAATGAGAGAGGTGACAGTGAGGACTCTTAAACGATAGGGAACATACGAAGGCAGGACACATGGATAGAATAGGTGGTGGTGAGAACTCATAAATGAGGGGACAATACTGAAGACAGGACACAAGAGTGAAGGAACTCATAGTGAATTCGGTTGAAAGGGAACTCGTGGAAGATAGAATGGTGAATTAAAGATTGCTATTCTGACAGTCGATGGGAACTTCCATGGTCGAATCGGAAGACAATACGAGAGAGAAGGCAGATGAATAACAGGCTAATGGGAAGACAAGAACAATTGAGAACAAGGTCGAACGAGAATTTATTAGAGGAAGACAAGTAACAACAACTGACATTAACAGATGTACAGATAATGGGGATGAATGACAACTTCATCCGTCATGACAAACCAACACAAACTAACCAGTATCCCACTTACACCAGCCAATCGAAAGTCTCTAACAATCTCCTAACAAACAAACTTACAAACACCCACAAACGATGACACGCCATAACTCGAACAATCTAAAAAAAGAAAACAGCAAGTCACAGCTACAAGCACACAACAAACTACCGAACAAAAACACCATAAGCCACACCAAGAGAAGCCCCAACAAAGAAAGCATCAGTTCATCCAATCATCTCTCCAACAAACGAATAATCACAGCCTCTTACATACTCCAACAAACCAATCGACAACCAAAGGTTAACACATAAGAGCTAAACAAAAACTGAGCTCAAACTACAACAAATTATACACAAACAAACTAAAACAAACCAACATGGACTTACAGTAAGAGAAACACAACAGAAAAAAACATGTGTTTTCCATGTAGCAGATGTGGAGGCAAACGAGGCGACAGCAAACCCCATCGCTAACGACCATAGACCGAAGGCCGGACAACCAGTAAACCACAGACGGTTCACTACTTCTTTAAATCCCCAAGAAAGAGCACAACCACAAAAGACAAAAAAAAAAAAAGCCAACGACAAGAAAACGGTGCCAGTGAATCTGTCATAAAAAAAGACAAAAAAAATGTCCACAAATAAAATGCCACAAACCAAAATTCCTTGCAAACAAACTACAGAATAACACAGATCAAATGCAAGCATAAAATCGCTGCAAACAAAAAAACCGTAACAAGCAAACAACAGCACTTCATAAATCACGATAGCAGAACAAAACAAAAGACCAGTCTAAAACAAAATACCAGCGATCGAGAAAACCTGATCCAGCAAATCTGGGCTTCCGTGGCGTAGTAGTTTAGCTTCGCTGACCATGAATCACGCCCGGCCACGCTCGGGTTTCGAATCCAGGGCGCGGCGGCATTCAGCTCACAGGCAATCCAGATGTTCATCCTCCCCTCGGGGCTGGTCCGTAAATGGGTACCTGACTCAGGCTGAGGTGTGTGTGTGTGCACGAGTAAAGACATGACACATATATACAAGATTAAGAGACGGAGCAACGCGAGTGTAAAACTCTTTCTCCGTAAAACACACACACACACACACACACACACCTTAACCCATCCACAAAACGACGGGACAAAACCACGACAACCACTACGACCACCAAAACGACCACCGAGACGACCAACCACCACGACCACGGCCAGCCTCGTCACCGTCCCCACATCAAAGACGGTTGGACCAGCATTTTGGGGCCATAAACAGGGAAGGAGCAAAGCGCCAGGGGTAATATAGTGGCTTAATTCTGCCGAAACACGTAAGCCGTACGGTCGTCCATCCTAGGTTATCAAGATGGTGGAATGGGACATACTGCTTTATCGTCATGGTTGGTGAGAGACGGAAAGGTGTAGTGTGTATGGGGAAGTGTGTGTGTGGGGGGGGGGGCCTGAAGTATGCATGGTGGGACGGGGTTGAGAGATGCCTCTCAAGAGATGGAATAGGTAAGAGATAGAACTGAGAGACCTTGAACACAGTCAAGAGATGTATTTGGACAATTAGCATGAAATCGGGTGAAGATGTTAAGTCATTCAGAGGACAAATTGGGAAGAGTAGAGAAGATAAGGACAATAAAGATGGATTTACGTTTGTTGGGCACTGATCTGTGAAGGTTCTGAACGTGCTGGGTGTGGATAGACCCCCAGCTAGGCAACAGACGTACATAATTGTCCAGATGTAGATTGCAATTCGTGACTGTTTCATTGGTGTTGGATTATATTAGAGGATAAGACGCTGAAGAACCATTTAGGGCTGCATTTCGGAGATAGCAACAGATCTGTTTACCCAGCACACGTTAGAATCGTCCATAATCAGCTATGGCACGGCAGGATAGAGCAGGACGTCTCTGTATTGGAGACTCGAATGGGTGGAGAGATGAGAGAGACTATAAGATGGGAATTGTGAGGGAACGATGAGTAAAAGGCTGGGTAACCTATTCGCAGACGAATACGAATGAGTAATCGAGTGGTTGGTACATTTACTTACCTGTATTTACGTATTTGTACACTATGGGGGTATAGGGAGAGGGTTCTACACGCTTGTGGGCTTCCCCGATCTCGTGAACCTTCTTCTATACCATCAAGCAGTTTTTATGAACCTTGGTAAACTACTGGCACTCGACAGCCCCATTGTTAAGTCCGTTTTGTCTGTGTGTGTGTGGAGGGGGGTCAGGTTTAGTGCGAGGGAGTAAAAATAAGAGAGACAGAGAGAGTAATGGCAAAGAACATGAGACTGTGTCGAAATGGAAGGAGCAGCTCGGTAGACATTAACTAAGAAACGACGCAATAACCTGCAGGAGTCGCAAGGGATGTGAAGACACTGCAAAGTGGTAAAAGAAACAGGAGAGACTGGATAAGATGCGTTGCATTAAGCCCTAAAATGGAAAGGTGAGAGTGAACAAAAATATGATATTGAGGAAAGTGTTTGGGGTGAGGTGTATAAACAAACTAAAAGGACCTGGTGTATTAGATTAATGACATACGTAGAAAAACAAACACACACACACACACACACACACACACACACACACACACGCATAGAGAAAGAATGTCTGAATGATTCAATGGAACATTATGCATGTGGGAGGGACAAGAATATCTCCGTTGGGTGTAGGTGGAGGTGAGAATCGTGACGTAAGCCAGACTAGAGAGGATCACAGGTGAGATGATTACCTAATGTGGGCGACTATAGAGGGTGGGGGTGGAGGGGAAGGGGTATGGCAGGGAGGGAGGGAGGGGAGGGGAGAGGAGTGCAGGAGGCTTGTGGGAGGGGGGAAGACATGAGGTCTTCCAGGAAGTGAGGTGAACTAGCGCCTTCTTGAAACATCTGCCTCCTGGAAGAGGAACCTGAATGATGATGTGGCTCTCTTAACGTATACTGGAAGAGACGAAGATGATTAATAGGATCTAAACAGAGCCAGAAGCATCGCCAGAAGTCGTAACGCATTTAGGATGAAGGTTGGTTATGTGGAGGAACAGTCATATGAAATCTTGGAGATGGAGAACAATGTACTGTTGACCCAGCAACGACCTTTGATTGTGTTAACGAGACAGACATGTGGAGGATCTAGTAATGCTGGGATCTGCGGAGAGGCAACAGGAAGCGATAAAGAACTTCCACAAAGAAAGGAGAGATTGTGTTTGAAGTTATGAGGTTATGAGTAATTGGTCTGATGTAAAACTGCAGCTGAGTAAAGATACCTTAAATCTAAATGCTCTTTTTCTATGAACTTAATTATGTAAAAGTAGGACAGGCTTTTGCCAGATATGAAGCACTAGAATAGAAGTGATGGTCAGTGAGGAGGGAGGGACTGGAAACTTAGAGAAGTTGCTGTTTGCAGGTGTTGTTTTGATAATAGCTATATCAACAATTATTATCGATCGTAGCGAAGAACGTTTGAAGAACAAGTAGGAAAAGAGAACAGGAAGGTTATTGCCTTGGAGAAGAGGTAAGCGGTGTGTGTGCTAGATGCCTAGTCGAACAGTTATATGGTAAGTGAGGAAACAAGACTTAATAATGCTTGCGTATGAATGTTGAATGAGAAAATACAGTATAGAGCGTCCAAGAGGTTGGTAGGCTGACGGGAAATGTGAAAAAATGGGATGCAGGTATGAGAGCGTAATCACCACGTTTTATGTAGCATACGAGAGTCCAAAGTACACCTGCTGGCGTTGTGAACCACGTATTTCACGTGTACTTATTCGAATCCTGGACAGGGCAAGCACCTCACAGCCAACCCAGCTGCTCGATGAATGGGTGCCTAGCGTAGATTGTAGGATATATACGTATGAATAACTCATGATATGTATGAAAGAATGAGGGGAACGCGAGAATGAGATTCTCTCCCTGTAATGCACGAATGGTAACCCCACAGGACACGAGGAAATGTTTTGGGTGATCTGAAGGGTGTTTGCACCTGACCCAACCCCATGTGAATGGGGAGTGAGTGTTAATTATAGGCAACCTGGGGCAAAAATAACTGTTAGTAAGTACGGTAGAGTGGGTACTGAGCCACCAACACTTGTGGCGGGATGTTACACAGGCTGTTCGCTATGAGGAGTGAGTGCCAGAGAGTCACTGGCTGGCTTGGAGGAGCGAGGAGCAACGCCCTGACTTACTGGGGTCTTGGCGAAGGTAGAGGGAGATGTGTATTACAGACGGTGTGGGCGAGAGGGTAGGAAATGGGGTAATCATGACGTGGTATGGTGAAGGAGTGGATGTGGAGAGAAGGCAAGAAAGGTGGACACAGATATAAAAGTAAGACTGAAGGTAAAGATGAGGGGGCCAAGTGAGGATTTTCCCTCTAAGGCTCAGTCCTCTGTTCTTAACGCTACCTCGCTAACGCGGGAAAAGGCGAATATGAATCTGATCATTTGCCCTTCAAGATCTACAAGAAGCTTACCGATGCTGAGAACTATATTCATTATTTTTCAGTACATGATCATTTTGTATAAATGTCTGTAGTTTCTGTCTACATCTTTAGGAGCACTGCGTGTATGTGATCCCATAATTCTTAAAGATGAAATAACACTATAAAATGTACCTTTAGGCATTTGTTATCCCAAGAGGTTTGTGAGCAAGGCTTACTGGAAAACAAGGAAGACATTTTATACATCTAGTAACAACAATGTAGAAAAGGATGATGGATCTAAATGTTTGGTGTTGCCCTGTTCTTCTAACTTAGGTAATGTAAGATACTAAAAAAACAGTACTATAATGTTACCTTCCCATATAACAACACTATCATTAAGACCTTAATTAAAAGTAGGCCAAATCATCCGAAAATTGGGAGTGTTTATACCGTCTAATGTAAGGCATGTAAATATGTATACATTGGTCAGACTGTTAAAACTGTAACTGAAAGATGCTATTGGCACAGTCATTCAGTACGCAGGGATGACCACAGTAATGCTATTGCTAAACAGTGGCAAGAAAAAGCGATCACCCTGTAGACCTTAACAGACCCAGTCACACTGTACCCTCATCGTATTATGCTACCCATAATGTCATTGAATCTGTCTTAATCTTTAATACACTAGGTTTAACCTATCCCCAGGTAACTTTAAAGCATAAATCCTATTATCAGCCAAATCATTATGGAAGAATTATTAAGACAAGATGACATATGAAGAGAAATTGAACTTGCATCTCGTTACCCAGACAAACAACCACGAATTACCCCCTCGACCAAAAGTCCCCCCCAAAAAAAGAAACGCTCTCCCTTTAGCGGCCAGGACAGTTTTCTACTCTGGCATGGTTTACAAGCCTTTGTGCTGGTATTGGGATTTGAAACTTTGTGAACTGTTCTGCACCTGATGGGCGGATCTCCTCTGTGAAACATATCGAATATTCTAAAGTTTGAATGAATTATCTGAACTACTGAAGTGCACCAGGAACATGCGAAGAGAAGGCCTCATTCGTTGACATCCATTCTCAAGCTGTCATATATAATGCAACGAAACCACAACCCCTTGTCCACAGGTAGGCCTCACAGGTACGTGACTGGAGCCTTAAACATAAAAAAAAAAAAGATATTTTCGTGTTTCCCCAGAGCGTTTCATATGTACCGGTTCAGGCCATTTACAGCACGTCTCCCCCTATATATCACATCGTTCCAACTTACTATCCCGTGTATTACTTATACCCCCCTGCATGTTCAGACCACGCGCATTCAAAACTTTTATTACTTAATAGTGTGGTTAGAGGAGAGGAAGAGGGGGTGGGACAAGGGAAGGGATAGTTTTTTGAAATGGAAGAGAAGACTGAAGTGTGTACAGGTGTAAGTTTTTTGATGCATGTGGGGGCGTTATCTGGATGCGTGTTTTTGATGCCTCATTTGTATACCCCCAGCAGACTGGGTATGTTTATGTATCAGTGTTGTATCATTGTTTGAATCACTAATGTTGAATATTGTTCATTTTGTACATTGATGCGTGGCTGAAACCTCTGAGAGCTCTGAGGCTTCGAGGGAATACAAGGGTGTTCCATGTTGGTACTCTTGTTCCAGATCTCTGATTCGTCTGTCGTTTGAAATCATGGTTGTCTTCAGGTCTCTGCCGTACATTCTGGGCTGCTTCCCTTAGGTATGAGACTACTGGTCTTGTCTTCCTCTCCCTTCTTTCCTCTTGCCCCCTGCCTCGCCCCTCTACACACCTGTCTTCTGCCTCTCTTCTTCCTCTCCATCCTCTCTCTCCATTTTCCCCTCATTCCTCCCATTTTCTTCTTTCTTATTCCTCCTCCATTTTCTTTCCCAACCTCTTCTCCCTCTTACACATGTTCCTGCCCTCCCTCCTCCTCCTCCTCCTCCTCCTCCTCACCTTCCTCACCCTTCCCCCCTCCCCCTATTATTTCACCCCTATTTTCTACACCTCTTTGCCCTCCCCCCACATTTCCCCATCACACGGGAACAGTTCAGCTCACCAACACTGACAAATACTACCCACTAGCCTCGTATCTCGACCCTCATATACCAATACAAAAAATCCTAAAAGAAACATCTTCACCACCCCCCCTGCACCCCTCCCCCTCCCCAACGTGACGTCACGCCCCACGGGGACGTCCCTCCGTCCGTCCGTCTGTTCCTGTAGCGTTCACCAACCAGTAGCAATTGTTGCGAGGCGTTGAGCACGTTGTTCTTGGCAAGGCGTTGACAGGGCGTTTATATACGCTGAAGCCTCAACACGCCTCGAGTCCACCAGTAGCGTTGACATGAGCGATCGTCGACCGGGGTTTACCATCTCCCCTCCCGTAGTGGTTTAGGTTTAAGACCCGCCGTCTTAAGTGGTTTAATATCCTTTATCTTACTAGTATATAAGATGGATGTTCTTTTCTTATTCCCAGTTTTTGTTTTTTTTTGTTTTGTTTTTTGGTTTATGAGGAGAATGAGAATGACTGACTTGCTTGTGTCCTGAGGGTTGTGTAATGATGGTATGATTGGGAACGAGCTGATTAGGTTGACATGATGATTAGGTGTAGTGCGTGTCAGGGCAAGTCGGGTGTGTGTGTGGTGGGTCAGGGTAAGCCAGGTGGGTGTGTTGTGTGGGTCAAGGCAAGCCAGGAGGATGTGTGGTGGGTCAGGGCAAGCCAGTAGATAAAGAAGCAAGGTCTATAATAGTACTCCTCTGACTCACGCCTTTTTATACCATGTGATTATTATTATTTGTGGATAGACACACACACACACACACACAAACACACACACTATATAAAAAGAGGTGAGTCTGTGTGTCAGCTAAGGCTTGACTCATTGTCAGCCAGCTCGTTCTTCCCTTGAACAGAAGGACGGACGCTGCTGGTGGGGTTGGTTAGCTGGGGGCCAAGTTTAGATGACCCCCTTCACGCACCGTCTCCCCCTCCGCTTCTCCCTTCTGTTCCTCGCCAGTTGTTTCTCTCGTATTTTCATTCCTTCGAGACTGTCAGCCTCAACCCAAAACAACCCCTCACAACTGGAATCAATAATCAACTCGACCCCACACTGTCTCAAACCTCACTTGCATCAACCCCTTTTGGTGCTCTGCTGACAGTCATCTCTCCCAGCCCCCCACAACAAGGGCGAACCTCAATGATTAGCAACCCCACCACTCATAACCTCAAGTCTGCTACAACCTCAGCTGTAGGCGATGCCCTTACACACACACACACTTTCCTAACCCCTTAATCCAGTCATATAAACAAGTTTTCTTCTCAATGGCCAAGAGCCTCTCCCGTGTTGCGCAAAGAAACACCAATGTTTGAGTCTTTGTCCGTTTTCATAACTTTCCCTTCACTACCAAACTCCCCAGAGCCCTCCAAAATATCCCGCCCAAATCCTTCACCTCCTACAACCCGTTCCCTATGGGTCAACACTCCCATAAATCCTCCAACAAACCCCTGTCAGACTGTTCACCTCCCACAACCCGTCCCTCCAATCGGCAGTCAGCACTGACATCCGTACCCATATCTCTGGCAACGTAGACCCAAAGGTAGTCATCAGCATATATATATATATATATATATATATATATATATATATATATATATTATACATATATCTT